>RJWH01009025.1:0-25770 GCA_004363575.1 Solenodon paradoxus | reverse complement strand
TCTGGATATTCATTTTTAACTTTTATCCAGAATGAAGCAAGTGATGCTGTATTTTCAAAATACATTTTCAATCCTTCATCGGTAGCCAGCCTCAATAACTTACTTTGTAGGGTTAGATTTAAATTTAAATTATCTTTTGATGAAAGAAATGGATTTTGGATCCATGAACTTCCTATGCGTGGATCTTCATTTGATGGAAAATAAATATCAAAACAATCTAACAAATTTGTAAGATGCTCATCGATTACTCTTTGCAGACGTGCAATATCAAGGTCATTACCTACTTCATTGATAATTGTCATTAAATTATGGAACATGTCATAACAATTTGTAGAAACTCTTTTTCTAAGCTTCTAACTTCTGTTTTTGCCCTTCAATGCTATCTGCCATTGAAAAACATGTTGTATTTTTTCCTTGCATAGAAACATTAAGATCATTAAAAACACTGAAGATATCTGATAAATAAGCAAGGCTGGCTGTCCAATTCACATCTTGAAAAAGCTGGGACCAAACAGGTTTCCTACTTTGCAGAAACACTAACAGTTCATTTCGTATTTCAAACATTCTTGACAGAATTTTTCCCCTTGATAACCACCGTATCTCAGCATGCAATAACAATTGCTTATGATCCAGTTCCATGTTATCACATAATAATGAAAATAACCTTGAATTTAATGCATTAGATTTTACATAATTCACAATTTTTATTACATCGTTGAGCACACTATTTAGTTCAGGTGATATTTTTTTCATAGCGAGACTTTCCCAATGAATGAAGCAATGTGTTATTTTGCAATCTGGTGCAAGTTCCTTAATCCGAGCAACTACTTCAGAATGTTTTCCTGTCATGGAAGCTGCACCATCAGAACATACTCCTACACAAAACCTAAATTCCAAACCACATTTGTTGACAACATAATTTTTCACAGCTTCATATAGTTCTGAGCTGGTTGTGCTAATTGGCAAAGAAGCTGAAAAAAAAAAATTCTTCCTTAATGTCATCATCGTGTTCAAACCTCACATACACTAAAAGAATGATCATGTTAGCAATATCTCTGCATTCATCAAGTTGTAACGAAAAATACTTTGCCAGTTTTATTTGTGCTATGAGTTGGTCTTCCATATCATTAGCCAGTTCCTGAATACGTCGAGCTATGGTGTCATTAGAAAGTGGCACTTGAGCTACCTTCTTTGCTGCAGACTCACCCAGCATTTCTAAGCAGAATTCCTTGATGCACTCTTTCACAAGCGTCTCAGCAATTGTGTACGGTGCTTTAGACTTGGCAACAGGAAGTACTACTTTGTAAGAGGCCCGCAAAGTGCTGATGTTTATGTGAGAAACGCTGAGCACCTGCTTTGGTTGGCTTTTTAATTCACTACTTTTTCTTTCAAAGAATTCTTTTGGCTGTGAACTTATTTCTTTATGTTTTGAATACAAATGCCACTTGAGTTTTGATGGTTTCATAGCTTCATTAGCCAGCACATCTCCACAAATAATACACTGTGGCTTTAGTACTTCACCATCAATTACAGCTACAAAACCAAACTCAATATATGAGGGATCGTACTTCCGAGTAAAAGTAGTATGAACTCTTTTGGTTTTGACTTCTTCAGGATGATTTCCGTTGTTATTATTTCTTTTACTATCACTACTGCCATATTCAGAAAAGGTGTATCTTTTCTTGACAAAAAAGTCCAGTGAAGCTTGTTTTGCCATCTGAAAATTAGGATTAAAAATAAATAATGCAGGTCTACTTTCTTCCATTATCAAATAGTTAAGGTATAAATTTAAACCATTCTTGATTGAAAATAAAAAATGATTTTAAATTAAATTATAAATATATTATATGTGTAATATATTTAATATACTGTATATGTTATAATTAATTATAAAACTAAACAAATTCTTATATTTTCTCCACATTTCATATATACCTTTGGGTTACAGCTGATAAACTAATCATAAAATATCACAAATTATAATGTGAATCTATTGTGCTCAACTAGTGTATAACTCCCAGCACATGAGACTCAACCTTGAGTGTTATCTACAATCACATTGGTCTAGCCTATTCAATAAAGTAAGTTCAGTAATCAAGTGCTTGGGTGTTGCAATAACATCAAATCGTTACAAGTTTCTAACATTCTCAACTCGTATACTTACCTCAGTATGGACTGGCATAAGAAGTTTGAAGACCAGCACTGGTCTGAAGATCACGCTCTGTGTGCTGCTGACCCAAATCGTGTGTAATTCCATATTTTCACACCTGAACACACATTTGACCTACTTTATAAAACCTATGAGCTGAAATTTCTTAATGGTGATAGATGGAAACTAGACTTTTGGTGACACATCAAAATAATATATACTTCTATATACCTGAAACCCACATAATGTTATAAGCTAATGTTACCTAAATAAAAATATAAAGAAATAAAATCCTTTAGCCTTATCTCATGTTCTCTATTTAAATCTGAAAACTGAACTCTGCCAACACAAACCCTAACTTCCTGACCAAATTCATCATCCCTTACTCTTGCTAAATATTTCTTCACTTAACCTGAAATGCTTTCTTAGCTAATCTCCTACCCAAACTCACATACCACTAAAACAAAGTAACATTAATCTGTTTCCAAATTAATTCCATCACACACACACCATTATACCTTGAATCCTGGCTTTCTCATTTCCCCAAGAGATCAGAAAGGAGTAAAGAGAACATCAGAAAGGAATAAGTGAGATACTGCTCATCACCTTAGGATAAGGCAGCATTCAAAGTTGCAACTTGCAACTCAAAAAAGGTGTGGGGGCAGTAAACATAATTAGCCTTTGTTTAGAGAAAATATATACAGTATAGCCTTAATTTTGTTTAGTATATCACTTCAAAAATTCCCATTCATCATCATCTTAATAAAGTGTAATAAAACTCTTCTGCTTTGATCTATAGCAGATTCTCAAACTCTTACCCAATCTCCAACTTTCTGATGAACAAGGTGTTTCTGATGACTTTAGCCTTTTGGAAGGTTGAACAGTCAAACTCCTTTGAATCTCATCATGTTTCCTTTTCACTGTGGTGGTCTCATAGCAAAGACTACAAGTTATTCTGTGATGACAGTCCTCACCCTCAGGTTGCAAGGACACACCACAGACAGCGTGGACATTCCTCTCACAGGATATACAACTATTAGTACCTGTGCATTCTTTTTCACAAACTACACAGGATAAAAACTTTAGTCTGCTTTCAGGAGGGGATTTGGGGGCCACTTTTGGAATAATAGAAAGTTTATCTTCAATATCACTACTATCTATTTCATCAGTGTTTTCTTCATATTGGGCTCTGAAAGTATTTTCTGGTTCTTTGTCAGCCTGTTCTGATTTGTTTTCTGTGTTCAGATTGGCAACAAGTTCTTCAGTTAACGGCGAATGAGACAGGCTCAGTTTAGCTTCAGAGCTAAATGTATTTTCACATGGAGACTGTTGTGTGCCTCTGTGATAGGGTTGATTCTGGGTCATCTGAATAAACCACAAAAATTCAGCCCAGTGTGATGAATTGTTAGTTTGTATCCAGGAGATAATCCTGTCTTGAATAGCCTCATTAGTTTGATTTATAGAACTTTTATTTTCCCAAGATTTCCCATGGACAATTTTTAATTCTGGCCAAATATTACTGAGTTCATTGACAATCTGGCTTGAAAATTCCCTCCCATTGTCAGATTGTAGGACACTAGGTGCTCCAATAACTGTAAAAATATCTAAAAGAGCATGTGCAACTTCCTTAGGCCTTTTAGATTTTAATGACTGCAAAAAACTCAACTTTGTTCGAAGGTCCTGATAATGCATAATAAATTTATAATCCCCATCAGGATTCAACTGCATGTCTATAAGATCCACTTGGCATCTTGAGTTAACTTCCTTAATTGGCTTTGATGTTAGAACCTTCTTGAGCTTTGAATTTTTCTGTTGGCATGGTTTGCAGAGAGTCAAATACAGCATTATGACTTCTTTTGTGATGTTCTTATATTTTGCTTGCAACTTTTTCCATGCGGGCACGTCCACCATGTCCAATGCTGAGGTGTGTATCATGCAGAATGTCAAATAATTCCTCATTGTGTAAATAATACCGTATTTTATCTGATTCCCCATTTACAGCCTCAATCAGTTTCTCATTTCCTTGTGCAAGGATCACATCAAATCTAGCCAAGCGACAGTAGTCAACTGATTCCTTTTTTGCTTTTGCTTTAGCCTCTTTTACTTCTCTTATTAACTGACAGTACTTTGCTTTAGAAAATATCTTGGTATTACTACTTTTGTTTTCCAGCAACACTGTCAAGCTTCTGAAGAAGTTTTCTCTCATGTTTTCTGGCTGATCTTCTGCTTCATTCATATCTAAGTTTCTGCAGTTATCAGCACCCAGGCTCTGAGACATCATGGAAAGCCACAAAAATGACCCTAAAATAAAAAGAAAAAAATTAGAGTATTTGGGAATATAATTTAAAATGCATATACTGCTCAAGTAGCCACTAGAGCTTGGGGTAGTAGTAGAAGCTTCTGACATATACAAAAGGGGGGATACAGTTTTGGTTAGGGGAGTTCAACCTTGGAGCAGTGAAGAGAGTGAAGAACTCTACTCAGGAACAAAAAGTTCTGATGTAATAAAGAGCAGAATGCAGGATGACTTTCCAAAGCAGTATCTGAACTTAAGACTTCAAGTAAAGCATCTTCCGTGTAAAACAGAAAGCAGCTCGATATTACTTATTTACCTATTAAGTGAACAAGAAAATATTTTGGTTGGAGAAGCCTCAACAATGCAGTAGATTTTTAAGAAAGCCCTGGACTATATCGCACCTTGGTTTATTAATTCATGTTAGCTGTTAATGCATATTTGGAGCTTACATTTTAACATAACATATATACTTCATCTCCTTTTCAGTGGTGTGTGAAACTATAAATCCAATACAAATATTCTCATTACTAATTGTAAGAAGAATAGCAGATAAGCCTGACATAGTGATAAACCTCTAACTTAATAAAGCATATTAAAGGAAATATTTAGAATATTCATAACAAGAATTTAGAATAATTAAAAATTAGTCTTAAGGAAAATATTTTGAAAAAATCAAAAAAGAATAATTTAAAATTGGCTTACCATCTCTCGACAGTCTTACAAATGCTTGGAGAAAATACCTTCTCTCATGTCAACATTGTCATACTATCTATTTGCATACCATTTATTAAACAGGTAAATTTTAAATCATTCTTAAATGCTTATAATTTTCAAAAGTAGGTTCAAATTAATGACGCATTAATGTATGTTTTGGCCTTATTTCACTCTCAACTATTCCAATAAAACTTCCCTAATCATTTAATTTAAACTCACAGTGAGTTTTCCTTAAATGAAAACCATAATTTATTCATAATATAAACTAACACTATGGCATTGTCTTCTTAAACTGTTTTATGTGTAGAACAAGATTATACATTTCTGAAGAAGTAGAGATCACTTATTTCTCTAATATCTAACATATTACTACACAGAAAAGTAGTAGATAAAGACTGATTGCCTACCTTGAGAATGAAGATGACTACGCTCATAAAGACTTTCTCAAAATGTGAAGAAAAAGACCATTATATGGACAGTATTTATTTCCACGTTAACACATATTACACTGTGCTACAGAGTAATGAGCAGAAAGGGACGATAAACAACAATTAACTGGTGAAGTAAAGGAATATGGCCAAATGCAAATGAGAACCAAGAAAACATGAACTACAGAATTTATGAGAACGAATAGCAAGTGTAGGATAAGCAAGGAGTAGGGAATTGTTAGAGCTATAAGAGAAAAAAAATAGTATTGTTCATATTTAAGTCTTTTGAAAAAGATAGCTGCTCCATAGGTCAGACAGTGCTCCTACTTCTACTATACTTCGTACTATTAACAGTCCTTAGAACTCTAGTGGATACAGACTTCCGAAATTCCATCTTCAGTAGAGTTTCTAATTAGTATTTCCAAGTCTTTAGCAGGTATAGTGACAGTAGTTAGGAGCAGAGGCTATAGAAATGGAACGTTTGGCTACCTTGACAAGTGCTCAACACTGACATATGCAGCATCTCTGATTCTTCCACAGGCATTAACTCTATAGCAAAGAATTCATAGGAAATTTTGTTTGCAGCTCTCTTTTACATTATTACCTGATTGCTTAATATAACCTCTTTAATAACATTATACCACCAGCTGACTTCCTTCAACACTATTAAGTAGAAGCTGAAATGCAATGAAATTAGGTAACTTTTCAACTTTTCCAAATCTCATTATCTTCCCAGAGACAAGTTATCCTCACCATTCTCTTGAAGTGGGTGACTCTGGAAATTCACATTCCATTCTGTCTCCCAAAGACTGGAGCTGGGTGCCTAAGGGTTCCTTTGCAGTACCCACTGCAGTCATTTCTTCCACAGAAACTTCCTGCCCATATGTGTCCTGTGAAACCTGAGGACAAATTGGTACATTTGAGAATTGATATAAGCTACCACTGCACAAACCATAGTTAAACTTTAAAACATTCTTCTGCTGAAATAGAATATGAGAAGGAAAAAAAAAAAAAAAAAAAGATGTCCCTTGAATGCTTAAGAGGAGTGCAACATTGATTTAAAAGACATTTAAAATCCTGTGACTAATAAAGCCATCAGTTTTTATACTGGAGGTTGTAAAATGGTGACATCCTACTTTATATCCCTTCTACATTTATTAGCTAGGATTTTCTGTGAAGAGCTTTCTGTTCCTTCTCCTTTATCTGCTTCCCTTTTTGACTATCACCATTGCCTTATTTTATAATCCATTTTATCTTTATTCATTTTGATGTTCAAACTGTCTCAGATTTGGCAAGTGGGAGCCCCTTTGGTCTTGGTCCTGTATCTGTTTGATATGATCCCATTTAAATTTCTTTTTAGCATACCCATGCTTTCCAAAACAATAAACACAAGGAGTATGCTGTATTTTCCCTGTTGCAGATCTAGTTTCAATATTTTCTCAAGAATTTTTGCTCCATTTTAAATGACAATAGTAACAAAGATTATTTAGTAACAAAGAATGATTAGTAGTCAGGCTTATTATCAATGAAGCATCATCACCTCTAAGCCCTTTCATGAACAGAGCGGGTAAATACATTTTATAAAATATTATAAATTCAATTTCACCACCATAAGATTTTCCTCTTTTCCAACTAACATTTCCTTTCTTCCATCACAGAATAAGCAAAATAACCAATATACTTGCTCATTTGCTCTGACCTATGATATACAAAAGTTTCAGAATTACATTAACCTTATATTGTAGAAGACTTTCAACAAGACAGTACTAAATAAGTCACTATATCTTCAAAGCTTTTGTCCTGTACACAGTCTCTATATACTATGTTCAGAATACTATGTTCAAGTCACCTGAATTTTTTTGTGATTGTTATTCATTTACTATGTAGCTGGGTTCACTCGTTTCTGTTTAAAGACTTTAAATTTAATCATTTTTAAATACATAAAATACTTCATGGTATTAGACAATCAAATATATCTTTAGATAAGTCTTGCTCATATTTACATGACTACTCCCACAACAAATCATTTTTGTTGATGCTTTACCTTATTTTTGCAAAAATAAAAACATCGCTTATATACACACATTATATATATTTATATACGAATTGAATGTAAATGTGTAGAATTATATTTTTCACACTGCATGTAGTAGTTCACACCCTTCTTTTTTAATATAAAAACATTATCTGGAAATAATTTCATACTAGTTCATAGATATCTCATTCTTTTTAGTTGCACAACAGTACATTTTGATGTAGCATAGTTTATTCAGTCTTATATGGATGGCATTTAAGTGGTTTACTACATTTTGCTTTTATAAATAATGCTGCAATAAAAATTATCTGTTTTTTCTTATTTGTAGACATGTATTTTCAAAGTAAATTCCCAGAAGTAGTCTTTCTAGGTCAAATGGTAAATGAAGAAATAGGTGTTGGATGGTGTCAAAATCCCTTTTACTGGGAGGGTACCATTTCATACTTCTATCAGCAGTATGAGAAGACCTGTTTTCCCAGTCAAGCCAACAGACTGTTGTCAAATGCTGGAAATTTTTGCCAATCTGATAGGTGATAAATGATACCTCATTGTAGCTTTGATTTGCTCATATTAAATTGAAGTTGGAAATATTTTTATGTATTTAAAAATCCACTTGTTTCTCATGAACATTGTCGCCTGATCATTTTTTATTGTATTCTGATCATTTTTATTGCATTCTGGCAAGGAAATTAGCTTTTATCCATGACATATTTTGCACCAATTTATTATTTTTATTTGTTTGTAGGATTGTTTTATTTTTTATCCACATCTAAAAATGTTTCATGTAGAAAAACTTATCTTCTTGACTTTACTTCTACATTTTGAGTAATTCTACACACCCAGATTATAAAAGAAGTCATTCATGTTTTGTCCTAGTTTTTAGATGGTTAAAATTTTATATATTGGTCTCTGAAACACTTAAAGTTTAGGTCTAGTGTATGATATGAGGTATAATGTTAATGTGCTAGTGTATTTCTTTTCAGAAGAAATGGTTTGCCCAACACCATTTATTTAAAAGTTCATTTTCCCTACTGGAATTTGAGATGGCACATGTATTGTACGATCTATTTACTCATGTACTCAAATCTACTTTTGCACTATTGTTTCCTTGATCCATCTACTGTTCAAGTTTTTCCTGGCAATTCTTCATGTATATTTATACATATGAATGAAGCTCATGTGTTTCAATCTCTTTCTTTTCATAACCAAGCAC
Organism: Solenodon paradoxus; assembly: GCA_004363575.1. Classification (NCBI taxonomy): domain Eukaryota; kingdom Metazoa; phylum Chordata; class Mammalia; order Eulipotyphla; family Solenodontidae; genus Solenodon; species Solenodon paradoxus. The sequence continues at coordinate 16,935 of RJWH01009025.1, read as the reverse complement.
TAAGATTTGTCTTCCCTAATACAGCAAATTCATTTTATTTTGTCTTTAAATTGTGGGTTCCTGAGTTTCTTTTTTCTTTCTTTAAAAGGAAAGGTGCAAGCAAGAATGAAGGCAAATAGGCAGGTAGGGAGAGGAAGAAATGTTTTTTTTAATTTTTAATTAGTTGCTGATATTGGCTGTTCCCCGAACCCCAGAGGTGAACCAGGGTCCTTGGGATGTGTGTGGACTGTGCTCCTCCGGAGATGGCTGACCTAATGATTACTTCGCCAGGGCATGCCTGTATTTATTTTCAAAGACTTGGTTTTTAATTATTTAATCCTACCTGAATTCTTTTTAATTTTGTTTTGAACAGCTTCTAAAGTTGTTACTATAGAAGTTTTACATTTTTCAGTTTTTCCAACAAAGGGAAAACCATACCCAAAATACAGTCACACAGCTTATCAAGGTATGGTCCTGTTTTTGCAAATGGAGCTGTCTGCATGCAATAGAAATCCTTTTGACATTTGGTTTAACATTTTAATGCACTTCCCATGTTTCATCATCATTAATGGTTGTATATAATCAATTAGATATCACCTGATTTATATTACAGTTCTGTCAATGAACTTTTCATTTCTATTATTACAAATAATGCTGTGGTGAGCAATCGCATGCACATAGGTTTTACTTTCTATTGGAATAGTTTCTCTACATGACTTTTTCCTTTTCTTTCTCTTTCCTCTTTCCTACCTTTCCTTTTCTTCCTTCCTTCCTTTCCGTCTTTCTTTTCCTCCTTCCCTCCTTCCCATCCTTCCTTCCCCTTTCCCTTCCTAAAAGGAAAGGTACAACAGCCCTTAGAAGAGATGAAAGTCATTTGAATCAACATGGATGGATCTCCAGGGGATTATGCTAAGCGAAACAAGTCAAAATAAGATAAGATACCAGATGGTCTCACTCATAGGTGGAATGTGAATAGACAAAACAAAAAAGACTAAACAGAGCCAAACCTTGGACAGTTGTAAAAGAACTGAGGTTACCCATAGGGAATGGGACAGGGGAGCGGGGAGGTAGTGGCAGAGCCCACTGGACGGTGGTGAAGAACGCTTGGTGATTTGGTGGAGGGCAGGGTGAGTTGACATATATATGAGGAATGGGGAACCTATTCATCTGAGTTTATTTTAATGTGTAGAATAAGTTACTACAATAAAAATTATTTAAAAAAGCAAAACACACACACACACAAAAACAGCCTTCATTCTTGGAAATGTACTCTGATGTCAAAATAATGCTTGTACAAGAGATTCAGTCTAAGTTCCCTCTTTTTAACCTGAGAAATGAGGTAGAGATTTTAAATTTTTCTGAGTGATATTCTGGTGCCCTGCTATCCAAACATCAAAGAACAGTTTTATCCTGCCATTTGCAACAGCATGAATGAACTTGTAGAGAATTATGCTTAGCGAGATAAGTCAGAAGGAGAAAGACAGACATTGTATGATACCATCCATATGATGTGTACAGATATAGAAAACAAATGTCATAAATTAAACAATACTAAATTTAACAAAAAGAGAGAGAGAGAGAGAGAGAGAGCTACTCCAAACAACAATGGACTCTTAACGGTGGGGGACAAAGAGGTAAATCAAAAGGTACCAAAGAGGCAGGGGAAGGGTGGGGGAAACAGGGTAAAGGGAATTGACTATAAATGAAAGGGGAAAAAAGGGGGAACATTGGTAAATCTATTGTACTACACGTAAATGTAAATTTGCTGGTATGTATACCTTAAAATAAGTTAATGCAATATTCCTTCAATAAAAAAATTCCAAGTTAGATAAAAAGAAAAGATGAAAGAGGTGTGCCCTGGTGGAGCAGAAGTTCGGTCCTCCACCTTCAGTGGAGTCTGTCCACATACATCCCAAAGACCCGGGTTTGTGTCCCGAGGTTTGGGGGGAACAAACAAGATGAACAACTAAAAATAAAATAAATAAAAATGCTTCTTCCTCAAAAACCAGTTTATTGAAGGTTGCCTGGAGAAGGAAGTAGGCCTGATTATTCAACAGAAACTGAACAGGACTAAAGGGGTCTTCAGTCAATGTGGTTTAGAACAGTTTTATGAGGACAGGTATTTTATCATGGTAAAATTGAATATCCTTTTCACATATATCTTTGAAATGGAAAATTCTATGCTATATAATTGTTACTTATCAACGTTTTTAATATTTAAAAAGATAAATTCCTTGGGTTGTTTAGGTATCAGATTTTACTATTTACCACATTAGCAGGATGAAATAAAAGTGCTAAATCTCTATTTAAAAACAGTTCCATGTATTTTTTGTATAATTACATAATGTGTTTCGTTAATTGCCTATTAGATTTTCCGTCGTTCTATTAAAACAATACTGCAATAAACATCCTTCTCTCTAAATAGAAAAAAAAAAAGGTATTCCTTTTTTCAGTCGTTGTACAAGCTAGTTTATTAAATCTTTGTAAAACATAAGTCTGTAAATTCAGTTGTCACACCATCCAACATGTATGTTTTCTGGACTGTGTTATAGTCTAATAGCTGATTGTGTTAAGTCTAGGCAATCAGTTACAATAAGGAGTCTTGTAACAATCCAGGGAGGTGGATAACAGCTCACTGTTTGGCACAGTTTGCAAGCAGTAACCCTGAATGTTTCCATCTGGCATGTCAATCATTGTTAACACTGTATTGTATTTGTGATATCAGTTTACTATAACTTTTCCCACCAAAATAGTGTCTGCTATGAAGTCTGAAGTTTCAGTGCCATTCAGCAAAAGGGGGAAAATGTAATATAAAGCTGTGTCACAGTGTGTTATGCTACCCTAGTTGAAGAGAGCTTTCATTGACTTACAGACCATCTACTCATTTTTAGACACGGATCTTTGTTAGTCATTGAAGTAACAGGTAAACTGGGAGTGACAATGTGTGGTAGATTCTATTCTGAATCTCTACCATTGCAAAATCTAATGAAAACAGATGCATTATTACACTTAATGAGAAGTCAAAAGGAGGAAGACAAACACCAGATGACTTTATATGCTAAGAGGCATGAAGTTAATGTGTTCGTTTTCTTTTCAAATGTGGTAGAGAAATCAAATAAATGAACTAAATCAAACAAAAATATACTTTTTATCTGTAAAACTGGTGCTTACCAAAAGGGAAGAGGGAGAGATGGGTAAGTGCAGTAAAAGGGGTCAACTGCATACTGGAGGATAGACAGAATTGGACCGGGTGGTTAACAACGTACTACATACAGATGTTGATTACAGTGATGTACACCTTCTCCCTATATAATGCTGTGACACAGTAGTCCTTCAATAAAATGTAATAAAAATATTTTTAAAGAGGACCACTCACCAAATAAATAGATTCATTAATGAAACTAAGTCTTCAAAAACCAATAACCTCCTAAAGTTGACTTAAGAGAATGTCAGCCTCTAGAATTAATCACATCTCCAAGGCTAATTCTAGAACTGAGCAAGAAAGAAAGTTACTTTAAAATAATAAAAACCTATGGCATATCCTCGTGACTCAAGTGTTAAACCTGCAACTGGAAGGCACAGACCATGTAAAACCCAAGGACCTGGGTTCAAGTCCCAGGGAAACAACCAAAAGAAATAAAAATGCTTACTTTTCCTCTTTCTTCCTTAAGATGCTTTTTCCTTTTCTCCCTTCCTTCCTCACTCTTAAAAAAAGCTTCTGTTTCTCTGAGAACAGAAATAATAGGCATGAACTCCTCAATTAGAGGCTTTGAGAATGACACCTGGTTGTACCTCAGTGAGTGTGCCAATTATAATGGAAGTAGACTGGCCACTTCACAGTCCTGTAAAGCCTATTAATCTTGCAAATACTCTTGTAAAAGTCATAATTGCTGGCACAGTTTGGTGGCTCAGGTGTTAAACCCATCCCTGGAGTACACCTAAAATAAACCACTAAATAAACAAAATGCTTCTTCCTGACTGCTCCCTGCCTGTCTTCTTTCCTTTTAAAAATAATTTTTTAAAAAGTGACTCTGACACTGAGATCCTTTAAAAATAAAAGTCATATTGTACTCAAATGAGCCATATAAATGGTTCTTTAAATGACCTTTCCAAGTATTCTTGAGGACAAGCAAATAAATATATAAAATCCCAGCATGAAATCTAACCCATACTCTGCCATAAACCTAGCATTAATATACCCATGCTCTGTATCTAACTTGCAAAATCCAAGTAAAATTTTTGCTTATCCTCCAGAAGACATGTATTAGCTTCGTTCATTCTTAAAATGTCCCATCCTAAGGCTTGGTCTTATAAAAACAATTTATCATAATTCATAATGACATATGGCATATGAATCTACGAATGAAGATAGTCAAGTATCCTAGAGTATCCTGCAGAAGATATCACAATACAATTCTCTTAATAATTTTAATCAAAATACATAAACTTAGAAAAAAGTACACAGCTCATAAGTGAGGCGATCAATGATTTACCACAAAGTGAACCACGCAGATCAAGACATAGTGCACCACTCCAGGCTGCTCGAACCCACCCTCTTCCTCCAAAGTAACTACGACTTTGACACATCCACTGGATTCATTTTGCTTTTTTAACTTTAAACGGAATCATACAATATACATGAACATTTTGTTTGACTTCTTTTGCTCAACCTCCTTTGTGAAATTCATTCACATTGCTGAATGTAGCAACTGTTCGTTCATTTTCATTGCTGTATAATATTTAATAGTATAAACATCATAATATATTCATTCATCCATTCTTCTATTAATGGACATTTGAACTGCCTAGAGTTTTTGGCAATTAGAGAAATGCTGCTATGTTTATTATTTTACATGTCTTTGAATGTGCCTCTGTTAGATATATACCTTGTAGTAGGTTTGCTGGCTCATGGAATATGGTTTCACATGGTAGATATTTATAAAGTGGTCATAATAACTTATTCCTACTAGTAGTGTTATAAGCATTTCAATAGCTCTACATCCTTGCCAAAATTTGGTTAAGTCAGAACTTTTTATTTAATCTACACTGGTTGGAAAAACATGATATCATATGTTTTAATGCATTTATTTACTATTTCATTGGGTAATTGGTTATAATTTTTTGTGAAGTATAAGCTCGTCTTTTGTTAATTTTTCTAGAGGGGATTCTGTTTTTTATTATTGTAGTATGTTATATATATTCTGATATAAACTTTTTTGTCTGTATGTCATTTACCTGAATCTGGCAAAGGAAAAATAAAAAATAAAATTAGTCTGGAAGATTTTATTGTTTGGAAGTGATACTTTCACTGATGCCTGAACTGATGTTGAGATTTTCAATGTCAAGTAGTAAAACGCTAAAAAATGGAAAACAATAATGGTACATTAAAAACAAGTTAAACATGTTTTTAAAAAAGAAAAAAAGTTTTTTAATCTATGATACTCTAAAAAGAAAAGTTGCCATGAAATGAGTGAAGTCAATTACAATGAACATATAAGCTCTTAATACTGCTTTACCAATTCATTGATTAAATTACAAAAGTCCTACAAAGAAATTGTGACACAACCCAAATTACCATAAAATACTGTTGATCAATGTCCTGATTTATTTAAGCTGATTGATTAAAGTTGATCAATTCCACATTTATGTACACTGAAAAAATGCTAAGTTAAATAATCAAGGGTTATCCTATAATAGACAATAAAATTAGCATTATCTAATTTCTGCTGGATTAGGAAAGTTAAGTATCAGTGATATCCCCATTGTTCTGATTTCTTCCTCCTTAAAAAGAAAAAAAAAAACAAAGGTCATACCAATATTCAGGTATCAGCTAGTGAAAATTTTCTACTTTAAAATGTATAGTAGGTTACAGATAATTTTATATTCATCAGCAATATTCATGGAGAAAAACTGTTTTGTTTCTAGTATGGTCATCATAGTCTCCCAAAATGTATCCCAAACTGAATAACAATGTATCTGAAATGACTCTGGATTGCAGTGATTAGAATTAAAAAACGTAAGACATTGTGTAAAAACTTTTCTTGAGCACTTAACATTAAACAATGATTATTTTAGATTGCAAGACACCCACAGTGATTAACAGCCCCCACCCCCAATTCTATAGACCAGTGAATTGGTGAAGAAAAAATATTGTCAGAACTATGAACTCTGATAATGCAGATTCCCTAAGCAGAAAAAGATGCTCAAATAAAGAGCTAAAGGGTGTCACTGATAGAACTTATTCTACTAAATGGCTGAAAAATATCTATGCATATTGAACAATGATTTCACATAAATCAGAAATTTCAAAAGGAAATATTCAATGATACACGAGGAATTAAAAGCCAAGGTACTATGATAACACCATGGTGGGGTTTAAGAAATTTATGTACCATGCTTCTTTCTGCCAAGTTAGACATCATGTTCTTAGACTGTGCAAAGTATGAAATAAACCAAATTAATTTTCTTTTAAAAAATTCATAAAATGATTGAGTCAGTCCTCCATTGGAAAGTTTTCAACCTCTCTAGTCTTAAAAATAAGAAATTTCACATAGATTGCTTTGTATAATATAACAGCATGCATTTCAACTTGCTCAAATCTTTCCATAACTGGGAGAAAGATGCAATGAGAGATGTAAATTATCTGGAAGACAGGGTTAACTTATAGTTTTACAATTAAACAATCTTATCGATTCTGTAAAGTTAGTATAAACACAACCAACTCTTAGAGCAACTAAGTTATGAAAGAAGATATGGATATGGCTCACTCTGATGCATCTCTCTGACTCCTCTTCCCCTACTGCACACTGGCACATGCGCACACAGCTAGTCTCTTCACGCCTCTACTTTTCCATCAGAGGGACAAGTTAAAGGTAGGTGATCCCAGTCTTGGAAGGAATAGGAAGAATTTCACTCTGCCTGTGCTACAGATGTTTAAAGGTTGCTTTGAGAATGGCGGTAACAAAGTATAGAACTGAAATTACTTCAGACTGGTTATGAGTCATTTCCTTTCACTAGGATTCCTAAATTTGATTTTTTAAAAATCTAGTAAGAAATTTTGGGTTGCAAAATGGTGGATAAATACGGCTACATGAATTAGGAATGCATGTATTTCCCAAAAGACTTCAGTATTAAAAAATGTGATGATCATCAACTTCCGGATGGTGACTCAATAGGATGCACTTTCGGATGGCTCCCCACGGATAGAAAAAAACAAAACAAAAAAAATTCACCTATATTCCTGAGGCAAACACTGAGAAATGACTGGCACTTCAGCTGGAGACAGAATAGCTGACAACTAATGACGGGTGAGGGCGCCCCACAGGGTTCTCAGCTAAGCCACTCATTTGGATTCAGGAGTCTCCGGAAGCGCAGCAGGGTGGAGGATAGGGATTTTGGGACCAGCTGCAGAGGCAGGGAGATGTGGGCCCAGTGGGGCTGAGACACGGAGTCATGGAGGGCCAACTTGGGAGGGGTTGAAAGGAGAGACAGTGTACCGGAAGCTGAGCTGGAGCCCGCGCAGTGAAATTGTGCTGGGCACAGTCATAACTGGAAATCAGCCAGAGAGCTGAAACCCTTCCCACGACAATTTCACACCAGAGCCTGGGGTCCACTAATTAGACATTCCACCCACTGCATATTCACCCACTGGATATCCCGACCCCAAGATTACAGTGAGAAAGCAATCCCAAACCTCAATGGTGCCTGTTAGTGCCTCCTTGTGGGTAGAGATGAAACTGCAGCCTGATTGCCAATCCTGGGCAAGTCAAAAACCATGCAATGCCAGCAAAACTGAACCCTCAGAAATACACCGCATAAAGCAAAGGCATAGAGAAACATACGTGAAATGATGGATCCAATAAAAAATCCAGGGGAAAATCTGAATACAGCGGACGTATGTAAACTACCTGAAGAGGAATTTAGGGTAACAGTGATTAACACACTCATGGGAATACAGAAATCAGTAGAGGCAGTAAATGAGAATTTCAGGAAGCAAAGAAAAGAATTAAAACAACACATAAAACAAGTAAGAGACAATGGCTGAATTAAAGAAATCAATAGTGGGACTCAACAATAGAATGGATGAAGTGTCCAACAGAATCAGTGATTTGGAAGATGGAACAGAGGAACTCAATCAAGCAAACCAACAAAGAGGTTTTAAAAAATTCAAAGAATCGAAGACAGTATTCAAGACCTCTGAGATAACACCAAAAAGAACAATAACTGCATCACAGGGGTCCCAGACGAAGAGAGAGAAAACGGGGCAGACACCACACTTGAAGAAATAATAGATGAGAACTTCCCCAATTTGAAGAATGAAGCAAGCCTCCAGTTTCAGGAAGCTCAAAGAGTTCCTAATAAAAGAAACCCAAACAGAAATACACCTAGACACAATGTCATCAAAATGTCAAAAATACAAGATAAAGACTTTAAAGCAGCCAGAGAAAAATGTGTCACATACAGAGGAGCCCCCAGAAGATGGTCAGTGGACTTCTCATATGAAACTCTACAAGCCAGAAGGGAATGGAATAATCAAAGTGCTGAAAGAAAAGAATTTTCAACCTAGGATACTATATCTGGCAAGATTATCATTCAGAATTAAAGGAATGATAAAAACCCTTTTCTGACAAGCAAAAGTTAAAGGAGTTCATGATCACAAAACCAGTTTTACAAAAAATATTAAAGGATGCTCTACAAAGCATAAAGAAATCACACAGAAAAACAGTACAACAGCAAATATTAAAAGTTGCGAGGAAGAGAACAAAAATGTGGATAGTTAGAATGAGTGGAAGACTAATATACTTTCAAATAAAATTAGGTAGTAAACAGAACTGTGAATGCTAACTTCAGGGTAACCTCAAAATATATCCCCAAGGAGAAAGCGAAGAAGAAAACAAAAGGCGAAAGCAATCAAAACATAACTGTACCCACCCGACCTAAAAAGAGAAAGAGAACAAAGTCATCATCTGGAGCAACATACAAAAGACAAATTATAAAACAACACTAAGCAGCTATACATCAACAATCACCCTAAACGTTAAGGGACTGAACTCACCAAAGGACACAGAGTGGCTGAATGGATTAAAAAGCATAACCCAACCTTCTGCTGCATTCAAGAAACCTACCTTCTTCCCAAAGATAAACAAAAGCTCAAAGTCAATGACTGGAAGACAATCCTACAGCCGAATAGCAACCACAAAAGAGCAGGAATAGCTATACTCATATCAGATAAAACAGACTTCCATCTAAAAAGCATTACAAATGAAAGAGAGAGACACTATATGATTAAAGGATCAATCCAGCAGGAAGACATAGTGCTTAATAACATATATGCACCAAATGAAGGAGCATCAAAATATATCAAGCATTATTAGACCTGAAGAGAGGCATTGACAGCAACACAATAATAGTGGGGGACTTCTACATCACCACTTAACAAGAATCAACCAGGCAGAAAATTAACAAGGAAATAGCCACTTTAAATGACCATCTGGAACAGATGGGTCTAATAGACATATACCGATCACTTCATTCAATGACTAAAGATTTCACTTTCTTCTCAAGCGTTCATGGAACATTCTCAAGGATAGATCATACTCTGGGACACAAAACGTGCCTCAACAAATTATAAAGATTGAAATTATACCAAGCATCTTCTCTGGTCACAATGGCCTAAAACTGAAAATCAACCACAAAAATAAAGTTGGAAGACCCCAAACCAATTGGAGCCCAATGATATGCTCCTGAAGGACTCTTGGGTAAAAGAGGAAATTAAAGAGGAACTTAAAAATACTTAAGAGACAAATGAGAATGAAGACACGAACTACAAGAATCATAGCATGCCGCAAAAGCAGTATTAAGGGGAAAGTTCATCCAGACCTATCTCAAGAAACAAGAAAAATTGCAAATAAACAACTCTACATTTAAAACAACTAGAGAAAGAAGAACAATTAAAGCCAAAAATCAGCAGAAGACAGGAAATAATAGAAATTCAAGCAGAAATAAATGGAATAGAAAACAAAAACAGTCTAGAAGATCAATGAAACCAAAAGTTGTTTATCATCAATCCATGGTTAAAAGATAGCTTCAGTTGCTCCAGATACCACATTCATGCTCAAGAGAGGAGTGGGAAGAAACAGAACTAAACACAACTGTCTTACTTTATAAGGAAAGTAAAAACTTGCCCCAGAAACTCCTTATTTCTCCCTGACCAGAATTATATTGCATGGCCAACTCTAGTATAAGGAAAACTGGAAAACTCAGGTACATTGCTAACATGAATAAAATGAACCTTTTTTTAAGGAAGAAAGAAGAAAATGAATAGATAATAGGTTGGCAGATAAAAGTGTCTACAACAGTGGCATTTCTCCCTTCTCTCAGAAATCACACAGAAAGAAAAAAATGAGAAATACTTATACAAACTTGATATTCAACAAGACTAAAGTTATCTATAACCCTGAGCTACATGAACAAATGTCAAAAATGATCCGGGTATAAGCCTAACATAATCTTGTATTGAACAAACACTAAGCCCTAACAATGGCTGTTTCAACAAAACTAAAAAGGAAAATTCTATAATAACAGGCTCTTAAGAGAAAAAGCTACTGTTATTTATTTGAAATAAAGAGGTGAGTTATGTTGGCTAGAATTAAGGGACTACCTGTATAAGCATCTATGATATAATATATACTCAATTTATAAAAACATGCTATCCATAAAACTGGACCCCAAACAAACCAACAAAAAACAAAACAAACCAAGTATAAATATTACATTACATATAGAATTTTACCTTAGAAAGATGGCAATATCATAAAGAAAGAGGTGTAAGGAAAGGGTGAGGCAAAGTAAGAGGAATATCAGTATTTAAGCTCAGAAGGAAAAGATGTGCACACTTACAAGAAATGTAGTGATATTACAAGAAGTAAAATGATGGCTCTGGCTCATTATTTTGTTTATATTTCATTGGCACTGGTTTATAAGAAGATATTCAAGTTTTGCTATTTTAATAATTTTCCTTCTTCATGAAGAAGTTGGTTATAAGGCTCCAAATGATCTTTTACTGCAAAGTATAGTCCTGCTGCTTTTGCGTTCTAACCACTGCAACTGCTCCTCTCACACTTAAGGTCATAGATAATGGAGAAGTGAAAAGTTCCTGTGGGACAGCTTGTCGAAATGCATCTTCTTCCACACCTTTTATCTGTTTTAGCTCTTTCGTTGAAGTACTCTGTATGAAATTGTAGCTGCTTCTCAAATTCTTCACTCAGCTTCCTCAAATCCAAACTTCTTTACAAGAGTAAGACAGCTTGCTTTGATATGAAGAGTCCTTGTGAAGGTTTCAAAGCCTCTGGAATCATGAATTAAATCAGGGAGAATTTTATACCATACCACCCCATGCAAGCAGGCTTTTGTGATATCACTCCAGGACTCTAAAGTACATCAATTACAGGTTTAATGTTGAATCAATTCCAGAATTCAAAAACTGTTTGCACACTCTTATCCCATCGATGTAATAAACACCTTGAATGTTCTCCTTAAATACTAAGCTTTAAAGGCTGCATCTACACTCTGATCAAGGGGCTGGAGTAAGGAAGTTGTATTAGGAGGTAAAAAGAGAATTTCAATATTTGAAGAAAGCTCAGCAACTGTTGGAAGATGGTTCGGTATATTACCAAGAGTTAAGAATTTGAAAGACAAATGTTTCCTCTTGCAATATTTAAAAATGTCATCTACAAGACATTACCTAAGAGATCAGTAAATATCTACCCTTTCGCCAGCCTCTACATAGATCTAAAGTAGACACCAAGGATAGTCTTCACAATTACTTTTACAGCTTGTGGATTGGCAGACTGATAAATGACAGCAAAAATTTAAATCTCCACTGGCATTTGCACCCATCATCGCAGTCAGTTGATTTTTTTATAGCCTTAAACCCTGGAGCTTGTGTTTCCTTCTTCAAGATAAAGGGCCTTGAGGACACTTGCTTCTAATAGAAACTAATTTCAACAGAATTAAAAATCTGATCCTTATCAATCAAATTTCTTAACACTCAGGTCTATGTAGCTGCTTCACCTGTACTGCTTCAAATAGAACTTACCATTTTATAAAGCACAATAGCTCTTGAAGCCACTAAATCAGTCACTACTTGCACTAAAGGAAAGCATTTGTAGAGGAACTTTTGCTTTTTTTCTTAAGGTCTTTGTATATTACTAAGTTCTCCTAAATTTTGAGAAAGGTTGCCCCTGATTGCTTCTTTGCTTGGTATTTATCCACACACACTTAGCAAATGTCCCATTTCTTCCATTTCTCTATGCTTTGTTCTAACAGATTTTGCAGCATTGGTAGTTGTTCCAGCTAAATCACTTTCTTTTCTTTTCCCAACATGGTTTCTAATTGTGTGCAATGTTGACTCCTTGTGACTGTTGCATGACTAATGTCAGAGGTTCTTTCATTTATTTCAAAATGTTTTATAATTTTGGACTTTTCTTCAATTGTTAAAACTTTTTTAGTGTTTTATTACAGTAACTTTGTTTCAAAAATTAAAATAAACTCTTATGTAGGTTGCCAATAAGTGCAGCTTCCCCATTCCTTAGATATATGTCAACATACCCTGCCCTCCGCCAAATCAACAAGTGTTCTTCACCACTGTCCAGTGGGCTCTAAAAAAAAAAAAAGAGCTTTTTTTTTATGCTCAAGAGCAGAAATCGCATCAACAGCACACTTCTGTGATACTTGCAAACCCCTTTGCTTGCTTATTTTCTGGAACACAAAAAAGTTTAGCAAAAAAGGCACAAAGATGGGAGGGATCAGGCAAATGAGCACTTCCAAAACAGAGACTATAGGTAAGAAAGTCAAGAGGGAAGGATGTGGAGGTAAATGAGTATTATATACAGCATCAGATGTATTCACAACTATAATCACATACTTTGCATCCTGATGCTTTTATCTGGTGACCCAAAACATGAAGTTGTTAGGAAAATTCATGGATGAGCCAGCATAATTTCAGCATTATACTGACTCATTTGCCTATTTATGAATCTCATAAGGTGTTGTATTCTAGAGAAAACATGTTTTAATGGATCCAACTGTATATATAAAACTTTCATATTAAAATAATTCAGATAAATGTATTAATAGCAACTTTATAGAAATGTAAGTGATCAGCAATATCTGTTAATGTTCTAAGATTACTGTCACAGAAAGCAAATACACTGTCTTCAAAACAACCTCTAGTGTAGTGGAAAAGGACAGAATATCACCTCACATACCAATAACTTCAGATACTGGAAAGTACTTAGAAAATGATGTAATTAATCTCTTTATGGTACAGATGAAGACTTTAAAGCCCAGAGAAGTGATATACCCAAGGTTACACACAAATTAATGACAGAAGCTACCACAGAACCCAGATGTTACGGTTCAGTTTCCTGACATTTCCATTCAGTCAGGCTACTTCTCTATCCTAGAAGGTATTGTTTCAATTCTTTTACTGACTTGCTTTCATATATGGTAAAAGAAGTGGGGTATCACGAAAAGAGACGGCTACTTTAATCTCAGTCACTAATATATATATATATATATATATATATATATACATATATATACATAAATATATATTTCCTACTAGTATGCAATAGATCAAGGTTTTCCTTCTACATATCTGAATCAGTTTGTCACACACAAAAATTTATCTCATAAGCATGAATCTATCTATCATTTGAGTAATAATACCCCAAACCAGAATTTGCTGCCCCCAATGTGACGGTGAATCCCACTTAACCTACATTGGACCCAAGAACCCAAATCCTCTACAGCAGATGGCACCTCCAATATCTCACCTGCGGTCTGGGTTCATCAAGCTCCCTCTCCAAATCTTCCAGCAGAGTCACTACCTCCTCTCCATTCTCAGGACGATGCTCCCGCACCCAGGCCTGGAGCTCCTCAGGCAGGATAGTCAGGAACTGTTCCAGGACCAACAATTCCAGGATCTGCTCCTTGGTGTGTATCTCTGGGCTCAGCCACTGATGGCAAAGTGCCCGCAGTTGGCTCAGCGCCTCCCTGGGTCCAGGTGTCTCCTGATAGCAAAACTGCCTGAAGGGCTGACGAGTGAGGTCCCTTGTATGGGACAGATTCCCCTGCAGGCAGGATTCCTGATCCCAAATATGCTCTTCTTCTTTAACCTTTACTTTGATAATCTCCCCCTGCTCCTCTGAAGCCTGGCCAGTCAAGGCTGGGAGGGCCCTGGAGGATGCTGCCATCCCGAGTTTAGCTCAGAGGAAGGCTCTCTCGCATCTAGGCAGGTGGATGTTGTTCAGGTCCCCACCCAATCCCTGGTCAGCAAAGTTTTCGATGTAAGAAACTAATGTGAACGGAGAAAAATTACAGACGCAGTGAAAACAAAGACTCGCTATATGACACGAGCATAGATCCACGAGCAATTCCATTTGAAGAGAAGCCAACCTCTGGCAAGACGGGAAACGCGCCAGGGTCACAAATGGGGCGGTAGGTTACGTGAGAGACAGAAAGCTGGCTATCAGAGAACCCAGCCTGAGGAGGCGAGCGGGCGCAGGGAAGCTAGGAAGCCGGGGGCTCCGGAGACAAGAGCTTCGCCAAGCGCGCGCCGCGCGGCTGAGCCGGAAAGGAGCTCCTCCCACACTTCGGGCGGCAGCGGAGGCCCAATAGTCGCCGCGCGCTTCCTTCAGCCGCAGGTTCCACCTTTGAGACGCTCACACCGTCGCGCGCGAAGCCAGAAAAGCGAGCCGAAGCCAGCACGCCACCGCTCCGGCCGCGGCTCCGCACACACCCGCCGCAGGGCCCGCGCGCTGCCCCCGGGCCAGGGCGCCGCGCTCACTTCCGGTCCGCTCTAGGATGCCAGGTGGTGCGGCCAACTCGGTGGTCGCGCTAGCGCGGTCGGGTAGACTCGTGGGATGCTGGTGCTGTCCACTCTACAGGCTTAACTCCAGAGTCGCCCAGCTCTCTGTTCGCCGTTGACAAGTTTCACCGTGTGAGTGGTTGTTTCGGTCCGGCGTCTCCTTTCCTAGTCAACATAAGTCCGACTTGAAATAGGATTACAAGATGTAGCTCCCTTCTTACCTGGATGGGGAAACTAAGACCCCCTACAGAATGAGCTTCCTCCTAACGACAGCAGGGAGCGATTGATGCTACTTCGGGCTCGTGAGCGGTGACTGCAAACAAGTATGGGACATTGGTCCCAGGAAACTGACAAGCAAAGTGTGAACCTGTTTTCAGAGACTAGAGACACTAGAGTGGAACTACACGAAAATTCCCACCTGGTTCCTGCCCGTTTTGGAAGCGTGCTCTGCTGGGCAAGGTATTTGAAGGTGCACGGAGCTCCCCATGCTAGAGTGGATCAGTTAGCCAAAGAGAAAAGGCCATTAGAGGAAGAGGCCACGCGCACCAGCTTCAGCCAGAGATCTGAGAGCTCAGGAATCATCTCAAGTACCAGCTTTAATTTCTCTTCTTTTTCTCCACTCCAGCCTGCCCCCACGGTCTTGGGTACACTCAGTAAATAATAGATGCTGGAGGAATATTTGTTGAATTACTGAACAGCTCCTCTTCCCCATTCTCTCCTTCCTACTACTTTGGTTCTTTTTCATTACTCGCAGTTTTGACTTTTTTGATTTGAGCAGCTTTGCAGCATCAGAACATTTCATTTGAAAACTGCGAAATTAAAATTTCTTGTCCTTGGGGGGGTCTGTGGTTGGTGTTGTATGGGTCACTAAATCCAATGAAATTGTATATAAAGTTTTTATCCATGTGTACAAGTCATCCCACCTTCAAAAGTGTAAGATAGAGCGCGCTTCCCTCCCCCACCTATTATTTTAAGAATGAAGGCAAGTAGGTAGGCAGGCAGGAAGAGAGAGGAGGAAGAAACATCTTTATTTTGTTTATTTAGTTGTTCACACTGGTTGCTTGCTCCTTTGGAAGCAATTGACATAACTGCTGCTCTACCAGGGTGTGCTGAGACAGAACCTTTAAATTCATTTTCCTAGCCAACACTGGAGAGAAGGCCAAAGAGCAACTCTGTAGAGTGACAGAACCAATCACAGCCCCAGGAGAGCCTGGGAGAGCATGTTGGACACTTCTCTAGTACATTACACATTCTTTGAGTCTTCAGTTTTTTTTAGGGAACTTGAGTTAATCCCTGTGGTGTTGACAAGGACTTCCTTAACCAAACTTTGGTAAGTTTCCTCTTCCTAAGCTAAACTAGCTCTCCTGTAAACTAGACTCCATCCTTGGCCTGCCAAGTCCAATTATAGTAAAGAATTCTGTTGAGTCCAGATTTGGCAAGAATACTGTCTGCTCAGTCAATTTGGTAAGAACATCTCTACTCCCTTGATATCAGTCAAACACCTCTTCCTCCACTCTCAATATTTAATCAAGTTCTTTTTAGTAATTTTCCACCCAATGAGTACCTTAACCT
Source organism: Solenodon paradoxus (assembly GCA_004363575.1). Lineage (NCBI taxonomy): Eukaryota > Metazoa > Chordata > Mammalia > Eulipotyphla > Solenodontidae > Solenodon > Solenodon paradoxus. The sequence continues at coordinate 512 of RJWH01009025.1, read as the reverse complement.
GCCCACTGGCTGTAAATCCCCACTGCCTCTGTTGTATTCTGAGTTGAATTCTCTCTCCTCTGCTGCCATAGTCTTAAATAGTCTTCCTTGCCTGTTTAACTACCTGATGCCGTTTTTCTTTGATAGTTCCTTCACAGAACTTAACAGACACATTCTGAGTAAATGATTTCTTTTTCTTTTTAGAAAAAGAGATTTAACTTAAAATTTGAGAATGAAGTCAGTTGTGTAGAGAAGGTGTGTCCAGAATAGAGGACTGAATGAATTAATTACAGTCAATTTCCTGATGTAATATGAACAGATCTTAAAATCTGTCCAAGCTTGAAGGATGTTGCTGGGAGGATTAAAGGTGAGAGCAGCTTTCCTTGGCTGTACAGTTATAGAAATAATGAGAAGTCTGGGTGATTGGATGTGACATGTAGATATTCCAACCACGAAGAGGCCTTTTATTGTTGTTGTTTTGTTTATGTTTGTTTTAAGAGAGGAAGAAAGGGAAGGAGAAAGGAAGAAGCATC
>RJWH01009024.1:0-25786 GCA_004363575.1 Solenodon paradoxus | reverse complement strand
ACTCCCTCCTCACTCCCTCCTCACTCATTACTCCCTCCTCCCTACCTCCCTCCTCACTCACTCCCTCCTCACTCCCTCCTCCATCACTCCCTCCTCCCTTCTTACTCCTTCAGTCCCACACTCACTCCTCACGCATCAACTCATTCACTCACTACTTCCTCACTCACTTGTAACTCCTCACTCACTAACTCACCTACTCACTTCTTCGCTGTCTTATTACTTCCTCGCTCGTTCACTCCTAACTCACTCCTCACCATGCCCTCCTCACTCATTCCATATACTCACTCATACTTCACATACTCACTCCCTCCTCCCTTCCTCCCCTGAGCACAATGTCTGACTAGACATTGAGGAGACAGGATATAGATGAAGTTCCTTGCCCATGAAATCTCAAGGGTGAGTGGGGAGCACGGACACAGGGATGATTAGAATCCCATGTTTCAGGCAGAGGGAGAGCTGGGCACCAGTGTTCGGGAGACCCAGGTGCTCTTAGAGTCCGAAAGCCAGGTGCTGCTCTGGAGCAGGCCCCAGTGCTTATAGATGGTTTCAGACTTCACTTTGGAGACACCTGCAAAACTCACCACAGAGACAGCAGGACTTCAAATTAAGTTTCACAGTATATTTCATTTTCAATTTTTTTTTTTCACAATTCTGACTTCCTGAGTTTGAAGGAAGGGTTTGCTGTCCTGATGTTCTGTTAATAGTGATGAGAACAAAGGAAGGAGTAAGAAGATGTGCTCTGGTAGAGTAGTAGTTAGGTCAGTCGCCTCCGAAGGACAGAGGCCACATCCCCCTGGGTTCAAGTGCCAGGTGTAAGGGGACACAGTCTGTGTGAACAACTAAATAAAAATAAAATGCCGTGTTTCTTCCTCTTCTCTCTTCCTGCCTGCCTACTTGCCTTCATTCCTGCCTTACACTGCTCCTTAAAAAAAAAAAAAAAGGAATAAGTGTTGTTAATAAGAAGCGAGGGGAGAGAGTGCTGAGCATAGATCTCTACAAACATGTCATTCTGGGAGGCAGGCAGGCACTGAGGAGCAGTGGGGAAGAGACTGCACGTGCAGGTCCCTGCAGGGATCAGGCAGGTGGCATAATGGATGGTAGCACAGGTCAGATGACCAGTCGCCCTGCTTTGCCTGGGAGTGAGAGGGTCCCCGGGACACAGCACTTGCAGTGTGAACATGGAAAAGCCCCAAGCAAACCAGGACGAATTGATCACCCTGGAAGGAGGCCAGGCCTTGGCTTCCAGGAAAGTGCCTGACCCCCACCCCGGCCCCCACGGCCAGCCCTGCCTCTGAGGACTGCATCTCCAGATGCCTAACAGAAGCTGAAAATCCCAACCTGCACGCAATCACTCTGGCTTTTAAATGTTGACAACAAAGTGAAATGTCTTGAAAACATCGTTCCGGCCAAACGAAGCCTGTCTGTGGGCTGCGGGAGACCCGTGGGCTGCCAGGTTGAGAATCTCTGGACATAGTGACGCAAGCAGAGCCTCCCATGTCCCGCCCCGTCCCTGCCCCGGAGCCCCTGAGATGCACACACAGACGGTTTTCATTAGGCAGAGTGGCTTCTGTGATCCATCCTTTGGTTTTTTTAATTTAATGTTCTTCACCAGATTTGGATGCCAGCACAGAAGGTGATAGATCAAAGTGGGGATGAAGTGGTCCTCGAGAAAGCCATTCCATTTCTATTTCTTGGGAAGGATGAAATGTGGGCACAATGGCCTGTTCTTCCCCAAGTCTGAAAAACCTATGTGGTGAGGAGGAGAAAGAAGAATGTGCCTCTCCAGCATCAGCCTGCATTATTAGTTGAAGTCCATTTGTTCTGGATATCGGTATAGCCCCCTGGCTGAGACAGGACTGGAAAAGCACAGTCGTTTTGTGGGTGTCTCCCAGTTCAGTGTTGGAAGATGGCCGAGAGGGGCAAGTGAATTCAACGCTTTGCTCAGAGCGGCTGGGTTCTGCTATCAGCTCTTGCTCTTTGAGAGGCTGTGTGACCCTGGGAAGACCACTCACCTCTCGGACCCATGTCACCCCCGCCTCCTGTACCAGTCCCCCTGGGCTGGCTGGCAAGGACTTTCAAGGATCACTGTCCCCATCAAGTTCAATTCTAGACCTTCACTTTGATTCGACTCCTGCCAGGGCGCAAGAGTCTGCAAGGGCTTTAAAGAACAAACCAGTCCCGACAACTGGGATTTTTTTGTTTTGTCTTGTTTTGTTTCCTTTCCTAGATGGAATTAGTAGATATGGGGCTCTAGGAAGTTGATCTGATATCCAGGTGACACCAGGCCAGCTCTCTGGATGACATTTTTCATTGTGTCGCTTGATTTTCCTTTAATTGAGTGCAGCTCAGAGCTGCAAAGGGCTGGGAGTTGGGGTAGGGAAGAAAGCTTCAAAGGCAGAGACCCTTTGACCAGGGAAGCCAGAGAGGGGAGGGTGGGGCGGGGGTGGGGGGAGAGGACCTGCGTCCATGCCAAGCTGCAGTGCCATTTTTATTAATGATGACGGGGAGAGGGAGTCCGCAGGAGCCTATGCGGACTGCAGAGGATGGTAATTGGAAGGAGTGGTTATCATTCCAAAGGACAGGGAAGCAGAAGTGGGACAAATGGGAATTTAAGAGGAAGGAGGTGACAAGAGGGAAAGAATGAACCCAGTGGAGTATGATGTCACTGGGAAAACTGCAAACCAATAAATCAATGAGGTATCATTCCCAGAGGTTAGGGGAAAAGTGCCTGAGAAGGAACTAGCTTGGCGGGGAGCTGGGCTGGGGTCCAGTGGGGTGGGTGGGTGGTTCAGGGCCCTTGCCTCGGGGTGTCGTCGGGAACCCGAGCCCCCAGAATGGACTTCTACCCCTGTCTGGCCCCTCCGCTATGAGTCCTTTTCTTATTTTTATTGCCACAAATGAGATCAGAAGGACTGCTGGCTCCAGAAGGGCCTGATGGGAGCTCATCATTGCGAACCCTTGGAGTCAGCTTTTCAAACAGTTATCTCTGAGTTGGGCTTCATAGGATTTTTTTTCATCATCGGGATCAGCTTCATAAAAGCCAGAGTATGATGATTCTGCCAGATTTTACTGTTAACAGATGAAATAGTATTCTCTTTACGGAAATGGAGAGCAAGGACAGAGGGCTGCCTTCTCTGCTTTTCAGAGCTGGCCAGAAGGTAGCCCAGTAGGGGAGGGGTCCGCATGCCAGGCCTCACCTACAGATTGAAGTTTGGCTTTGACTTCAGCCTGGCATTCAAGGCCCTTCTGCCGGCCCCTCCAAAGACCTCTCGTGATCGCCCTGTGCGATCTTCTGCTGCTGTGCTACACGTTTTGCTCATTTCCACCCCTGGCTCTTTCCTGTTCCACATAGAAAAGTGGGACAGCTGTCTCTCAGCACATGTTCCCTCCCTCCCCCTCCCTTGCCAACAGCAGACATTGCTAATCGATCACCACACTCTTTCCTGCTGAGCTAGGACTTGGCCCTGGAGTCATTCCCCACGTAGCTCTTTAGGCAGTTACGACCAATCAATCAAATTAATCAAATGATAAAATGACATATATTTGCCATTATAGATCTAAGCTTTCCTTTCCTCTTCTTAGCTTGATCTCTTGTCGTCTTATAGTTCATCAAATCCCCCAGGCTCTGGGAAGTTTCCCCTGAATGTCCCTGCACACCAAGATCATTCCCACTTCTTCAAAGCCTGGAGAAAACGTTCCCCCTGGTCCACATGCTGCACCTGTCATTCACCACAGTGTGCCCCTGACATCTCGCCTCAGAACAGAGCAACACTGGTGACATTTGGGGTGGGTCACTCAGGGCTGTCAGGGCTGTCCTGTGGGTTGTGGGTGCTGAGCAGCACCCCTTGTGTCTACCCAGTGCATGTCTGTAGCAACCTATCCCGCCCCCCAATTAGGGCAGACAAAAAATGTCTCCAGACACTGTTTAATGGCCCCAGTTGGGGACTACTATATTAACTAGGTAGATGATAGATAGGATGATTGATAGATAAAATAAGATAAATAAGTATGTAGACGATAGACACAAAAAAGATGAACAGATGGATGGATGATTGATAGATAAATGATAGGATACACTGGTCGGTAGATGATGGATAGGTACAAAAAGACAGAAGATAGATAATGGATGGATGGATAGATGGATAATAGATGAATGGATTGTTAGATAATGGATAGATAAATAGATAATGGATAGATAACGAATGGATAGAAAATGGATGGATAGATAGATAATGGATGGATAGATAAATAGAAAATGGATGGATAGATAAATAGAAAATGGATGGATAGATAAATAGAAAATGGATGGATAGATAATGGATGGATTGCTAAACAGACAGACAAGAAGACAGAATCTACCCTGTTAGTTTGAGACCTTCCAGATGTGAACCATGCTCATTCCAGATGTAGCTCCTTACACAGGATGAGCGTTGAGTAAATATTTGCTGCTTATGAATTCCTTGGAGGAGTAGATAATGGTCTGGGAGAGTGGGAATGCTTCCCTAATGTGAATGGGGAATTACGCCATCGGCCGTCTCCTTAAGCACTGCTGAGTTGAGGGATGCAGGCGGCTTGCAAAAGGGCCGCCTCCACACCCCCAGACATTGGCTGTTATCAGACCCAGAAACCGAGGGCACTGGCACTAGCAGATCACTCTCTACAGGGGCCACTAGACAAATTTGGGGGAGGCAGGCAGAGGTACGAGGAGAGGACTGGCTGAAAAAAGTGGGCTTGAAGTTGAGAAATGTGAGACTCTTCACATCTCACAAAGGAACCACAATGAGTAAACTAAAGACCTCCTTTTACCCACAAAGTAACCATTCCTGAAAACTCACCTGGCTCCCAAGTGCCCATGATTATGTCTCCCTGCCCCTCCATTCCTTTAAACATGGAGTCTCTGTCAGAGGGAACGGGGGCAGGGAGAGATGGTGTATGTAAATCATGGGCTGCAGTGTGGCTTTCTGGGTCCACAGGGGGTTAAATCATCCTCCAGGAGTGGACCAGAAGTCAACCACATTCCCCAGCTCATCAACAAACTACTTCTGGGGAGCTAGAAACAAGACTGGGGCTGAGCAGAGTGAGCAGGCTTTCGAGTATCTTGTATGTCAGTTTCAGTGACACAGGACCCTCTGCACCCACCTTCTGCTTTCCTCACAACCGTCCTGTGGCCAGCACACTTACCCATTTCAGAGACTCAGAAACAGCTGTCAACTTGTTGAGGAGAGCTGGGATTTGATCCCAGGAAAGCTGCCTCTAGAGGAAACCATATATGCCCTAGTATGTGGCACTGCTGTCCCACACACAAACCTTTTTGGTCTTCAGAGCCCCAAACAATACAGAAAATGAGGGTTGTTCTCAGTGAAACGGAACTCATGAGAGACTCACAGCCATAGTACCATAATAACCATTAAGAGGACTGATCTCGTCTATATGACTGTTGATGCTTATCAATTGTTCTACCTTCCTATATCATCTTTCTAGAGGACCCCTCTGTCTACCCACTCATCTGTCATCCATCTGTTCATCCATCCATCCATCCGTCTATCCCCCCACCATGCCATCCATCCATCCATCCATCCACCCACCCACCCATCCATCCATCTGCCCACCATTCCATCTATCCATCCATCCATCCATCAGTCTATCCACCCACCATTCCATCCATCCCCCCACCATGCCATCCATCCATACACCCACCCACCCATCCATCCCTCTGCCCACCATTCTATCCATCCATCCATCCATCCATCAAGCCACCAATCACATCCTGTCCTTTCTTCTACCTCTATCTAAACACAGAAATATCTAGAATTGCTCGTAAGATTCAGAGTGAGTTAGGCAGAGGCATGCTGTGATGAAATATTATATATTTTTCTCTTTTCATTGCACTTTGAGGTATTGCTTAATTTTCATAATAATAAGATCATATCATGTTTTTACAACAATAGTCTTGCTTCCTCCTAAGGAAAACAAAGTATTCTGTTATCATCTGATCTAAGTCATGTCACCTCCCTGCCTCTTGATTTCCTCATCTGGAGAGTGTACCCATGGCTTCACTAACATCTGCCAACTGTGGGGAAGATAAAATAAGATAAAGCATATTCAGCATTTGGCCCACGGTTCAATAACCTTTGGCTGCTGTGATCACCAGTATACTTTCTAGCTGTGTCTGCTACGTAAATGTCCAACCATTATTAACTTCTCTGTTTCCGGGCGTTTTTCTTCCCCTGGCCACGACCCCATGAGAAATCCTCACTGGTGCACAGACATCAGCACCTATTCCAGCATCGCCTGAGTTCCTTAACCAGTAATCACTGTCCTTGTGTAGCGACAGTGTACCCGGCCAGAGATGAACTATCCTTCATGACATCTTTTCCTGTTGAAGGTTAATGTTGGATGCAGAGATTGGCCAGAGAAGGTGAGGGGGCCTGCCCCACTACTCACCCGGAGCCCCCATCCTAGTGATGCTTTGGGTTTGGGTTTTTCTTGGGGAGATGTGAGCTGAGAACAATAGCATGTGGTCCAGGTCTCAGAACTGACTTTCCTGCACAGCCTTTCCCGAGACCATCACTGTGAAGCGTGAAGTCAGCAGACCATCACTGCTGTGGTGCCGAGAATAAATCCTTGTTTCTCAAACTACTCTTTTCTGCCATCACATTTGTGAGCGTCCCCACCCACACCTCCACAGATGTAATTAGAAACACTTAGAAAGTCATGTTCTGTTCAGTTAAAACCTCAGGTGTCCTGCAGGATCACCTCTCTCCTGGCAGGCAGGCTTCTCCGCTCCCATGGATTTGAGTAGCTTTCATCAGAACCCAGAGGCCATCAGAGCTGCCCCTTCCTAAAACTCTGATGACAGACACATGGACCCAGCGAGCTGGACAGCAGATGGGACCCATGTGAGACTAGAGCCCATGTCCATAGCTGCCCAAGGAGGGCCAGCGTCTGCCACACAGTAATCATGGCGGGAGACACGCTTGCTACCTGCGGGGTGGTGTCTCCGTGGGGAACGAGGAAGCGTCGACATTAAAGACATAATTTGTACTTTTCACTGACCCGTGGCCTTGGATGCAACTCCAGGAAAATTCCTTAGAGAGGAGCTCCTTTGGGAAGACTGCCTCTTTCAGGAGGGGTTCTTGAAACACATAGCAGCCAGCGTGCGTGTCTTAAAACCCACGTCATTGACCTCCCTTTGCACCTGAAAGGTCATTCTAATTCTTTTTTTTTTTTTTTAAATGAAAGATACAGACAGGGATGAAGGCAAGTAGTTAGAGGAGGAAGAAGCATCTTTCATTTGTTTTTCTTTAGTTGTTCATACTGGTGGTTCCCCCCGGGACCTGGGATTTCAACCCGGTGGGGGTGTGGTCTGCACTCCTTCGGAGACAACTGACCTAACCACTGCTCCACCCGGGCACACCACCCTTCTAATTCTTGTCCCTGGCCCCCCCAAATTATCTGGGTCCTGCCTGTTCCTGGGACCTCCTCTGAGACCACACCCAACCAGTTTCATATCTCCTCCTGCCCTGCTTTCTGGGCCTCTGGCAGTCCGTGAACAGCCCACCTCGGGGTCCTCGTGTCTGTGCTTGAATGACCCAGAATGTTACCCTGCCCGACCCATTCTCCTCCTTCGGAGCTCCGCTTCAGTGTCAGCTCTCCAAGAGGCTGCCTTTGTCTCATCTATCGAATAGGCCCCTTGTCACTGTCTCTTTGCTCTACTATGTTATTACTAGCAGGTAGCACTAAAATTGGACGTCTCACTTGCTTCTGGTACATTTTTCCGCCCCTGCATTCACAGGGGATCCAAGCTCCTTCGAAACAAAGCCCTCGTTCATCTCATTCAGGGCTGGATCCCCAGAACCTAGAACTGCAGCCAGAACCTGGAGGGTGCTCCAAAAATAATTCTCGAACGAGGGAATGTAGGAAGGAATGATATCATGCTGACTTGATGTCAGACATAGTGTAAGACAGAGTACACGGGGAAGTAGCAGAAAACCTCTTTGATTTCTGGCTTCATCTATGACCAAGGTGGTCTCAACATAACCGTAATTTACCTGAGTGTGTGAGTGAGGGCGCGGGAGTATCCCTGTAACAGTTCTCTTAGAGACAGGGATGCTATAATAAATTCACTCACTTATCTAACAAATAGTTCCTGAGCCCAGGCACTGTACAAGTCCAGTTCTCGAGATGATGACACTATGATGAATAGATGGATGACAATCTCTGCTAACAATACTGACATGGAAGCATAATGAAATTGTGAAAAGAACACAGGTTTCTGAGAAGGAAAGACCCTGATTTTAAGTCTGGCTCCACTACACACTAAGAGTCTGCTGGGCATACTACTTTTCCTCCATGTACCTCACTTTGCTCATCTGTAAAATGGGCATAAAGCTAACCTCAGGACGTTAAGACAACTCAGTGACATAATAATGATGATTCCTGGACACAAGAAATGAACATATGGGAATTGCATGCCTCCTGCCTCCCCTCAGGCTTAGATGTCCCATCATGTCCTTGGAAGATTTAAAGTGATCTCACACTCCAGAGCCGCATGCACAGGCACCAAGCAGGACACGAAGTGGGTCTTGTTTCAAAGGAAGTGTGTGACCATTTCAGGCTCTTCTTCCAGCCTTGATTCAAAGCAGCCTGGTCGCCCCTCCCCTCCTACCCCTTGTCGCCGAGGATGGAGCTCTCTGAGGAGACGCCGGGCTTGCGTTTCTGACCCTAAGTGATTCTGTAGCGCTGACCCATCGTTAATCCCCACAGAGCCAGACAGACTGGTGCACGCAGCTAGCTGTGCAAGAGTGACTGTGTAGGACAAGTGGGATGTGTCAGACACAGCCAGAGCACATGGCACCCCGGAGGCACCACTCTGTGGTCCTATGAGTGTGTGGCTTTGACACAGAACAGGCCCCACAGAAGTCCTGGATCTTCAGGGGATCAAGAAGCTCCCCCCTCCGCCCCCGAAGGAAGGTAACTCAGTTAACTCTCTTCTACGGTAGGATCCCGGAGGAAACAGAATATCACCGCAGACAGTGACAGGCACCTCCTTAAGCCAAACAGCTGGGTGACTACGTTTTCCACAAAGAGAGTTGTATTTCATGTTTTTGAACAATTCAGGGCACTGTTCTCACTCTCTGTACCTGCCAGCAACTGTCCCTGAATGAAAGAAACCTCCCAGTGTGCTCTGCTCCATGTACTAAACAGCTGGCCCTGGGGCCTGTGGTGAATCAAAAGCCAGTCCGAGGAAAGGGCATGCCAGCTGTTTGTCCCCAGCTCTGATCGGGAGGCTTGGCCAGTCTACACACAGCCAGCGGGGTGGCAGAGTCATCAGTTCCTACTCTGTCTCCATCAGGAATTCAACTAGTGGATCTGCATTGTTTCTCTGGACCAGTCAGCAACAGTGACAAGAATACTGGTCATTATTGAGGCGTCTCTCCATTCTGAAAGCTCTGCACAAATTCACATAATTCCACCAGCACCATCTGAGTCAGGAGACTTCTATCCCCTTTGGCAGAGGAGGAAGCGGTGACACCGGACTTTGTCCAAGAGGTAGCACTGAGATTTGAACTCAGGCTGGCTGGCCCCTAAGCCCTCACTCCGAGGCTCTGCATCCTGGCAGGACCGATGCAAGCTCTTTGGAGCACAGCCTTATCCGTCCCACTCACGGCAGCACCCGCCCGGGCCACCTACATGGCGTCCGGGATGTGATGGTCGCTGTGACAGAATGTGCACCCTGCTTTCTCCAGAGGCTGCTGCAGACGAGAACTCTGAGCTGCCTGCTGAAGCCCTAAGATGGAGTTTTGAGTCCTTATTTTCTGTGACACCACCGCCTCCCACCTCCAGTCCTGGCCCCGCCATCCAGCCAGCGCCAGCTCCACCCGAGACGGAAATCGGTTACATAACCCACGGCAGACAGGGGCCGAAGGAAGAGCGACCTGAAAGCGGCCTCTGGCTACTCACACTTCCTCTCCAAAGGAAAGATGACCTGACCAAACTTTCCTCTCCCTCTGAGCCTGCCTCGGCATGCAAACTTTCCTTCCTCTCCCCTCCTTGGTGCTTTCTCTTACTTGATTTGATTTTGCTGGCGCACAGCATCCCAAGTTACTATAGCAACCTGTCACCAGCTGCCAGAGCATAGTGATGTCGGCCTCCAGATAGCAGGCTCCCAAAGTTGGCTGTTTCCCTCTGCTGTCTGTGCACTCCCACCCTTCTCAGGTGACCGGAAGACCACCACCCCCCCCCCGCCCAGGAGCCCTGCCTTCTCCCCCCTTTTGTTTGTTCTCCAAGGCAGGACACACTGCCAGGCACTTCCTGGTCCAGGTATCCCTGCACGTGTGTGTGTGTGTGCGCGCACGCGTGTGCACAAGAGGTAGCTAAATACACATGTTTAAGCTAGAGTTGCACATCTCAACTCTAGCTTTGGCTTTTACCTTAAACACGATGATGGTGATTTTCTGATGCAAAGAAAACAATGATGTGGAGAAGATGCCTCTTGTGCCCATCGGCACCTCGTATCCCAGTTTAGTGCTTCTCATCTCCCCATGCCGGCTTTCTCCTTTTCCCTCTTGCCATCGCACAGTGAAGAGACACCCTGCCTGCTTTCTCTGGGCGCAGCAGACCTCTCTCAAGGATACAAGACCTCCCTCCATACTGATGGGCTGAATTAATGAAGAGGCTGGATGGTCGCGGGTGGCTGGGGAGCGTTCTGTACGGCAAATAAGCCCCGCCACTCAAGGCGCTAAGTAGCCCCTCATCAGCCAAGTGCCTGAAATGATCGCACTTATTTTTACACATTTGACCTACTTTTAAACCGTGTCTCTTCATGCTGTGATTCATTAGCTACATTTGAAACCACCCCAAACAGAGCCGAGGTGACTCTGCTGGGTTGGTGCCTGCGTCTCAGATACAAATTTCTCTCTGAGATGGAATACACAGGTCCCCCTGGTATTCTGTTTTAAGGAGCAGCTGCCCATCCAGCGCCTGGCATGCTGCTCGGGGATGGATGAGTGGCTGCCTCATGCCTTGGTAGTAAATAGATGGCGACTACATTTCTGCTAGGGATGGGGAGAGGGGGTTCTCACTGGCCGGGGCTGCAGGGACTCGCCCACGCTGCCGTCCCCCTGCAGTAGTCAGGCTTTTCCAGGCAGGGCGAGGAGTGAGGGCTCCTCCACTCTAAAGTTTGAGCAGTGTCGGTGCTAGGAGTTACCTGACTCGCTCAAGCCAGTGCAGTGTGAGCATCCCTCGTCTCCAATTTTACCTCTCTTCCTACACAGCTAAAGCAGCCTCGATGGGAAGTGAGGTCTCAGACTTGTGCAAAGAGAAAGGGCAGGAGGCAGAGGCGGACACGACTCAAGAAAAGATCCATGTCCCAGCCGCCGAACGTTATCCTTAGGTGCCAAAGGGGATTTTTGTTTTGTTTTCTAATTGCAATGACAGAGAGGAGCCTTCGCCTCTGGCTTCTGATTCCACTTCAGGAGTCAGCCCTTCACATGGGTGTGATTGCTACCAGGTTAGACAAAAAACTCCACGAGGTACCAGAGGAGGAAAAACAGGACTTCTAGTTAGAAGTAAAATAGTCATTTCTCATGAAAAGCCCAGTGTAGGTAACTTGTCCAAACTTTAGTCACACCACGCTACAGATTATTCTGAAAGGCAGGCAACTGGGTTTTGCAAAGTGCTGGTTACCAGGAAGAAAGGCAGGAGCTGGCAAAGTACCCCTGATGGAGGGGTGAATTGTGACACCCCCGGCAGCTCCTTAGAAAAAGAGAATGGTTTCTTTCAAAAAAAGGGCCCTTCTCCAGGGGGCGGGCTGGGGGGGTGGGGAGGTGGGAGCCCCTTCCCCCTTCCCCCTTCCCCCTTTTCAATTCTCTTTCACCAGGAAGCATGGAAGTTTCTTAAAAGCAGATTTAAGACAAGGCAGCCTTTTCTAGGTAATTGCACGCAGTTTGAACTGTGAGGTTTGTTTTTTGTAATCCCCATCCCCTGCCCTTCACATTCAAATCAAGCCACTGGAAATAACAGGCGTTCTGTATCTATGCATTTGGGGCAGCCTGCAGTCTCGACAATGGTGGATTTTCCAACACTCACTCTCTCTCTCTCTCTCTCTCTCTCTCTCTCTCTCTCTCTCTCTCTCTCTCTCTCAAGCTCAGTACTCATTTAAGTCAAAGCTTTCGAAGTAAACTATTGTGCAGGAGACGACAGAGAGATGATAACATTTTCTCGGAAAGGCTCATAGATCACAAAAATATAAAAGCTCCTCTAATCTCTTACCTTGAAGCAGTGGAATTACCTGCAGAGGTGTCGTTCCTGCCCTTGTAAAAGCAGCCAGGCTGTGGCCGGCAGCAGAATTACTCCAGGAGAAGAGCTGAGAAGTCCTTTATAGTGCAATTTTCACTGTTTATATGCAAGAAGTATAGTGGGTCTGCTCACGTAGGAATAAATAAAAAGCTGAACTAACTGCAGCATCTACTACGTGAAATGAAAAGACCTCTAGTGGCCACAAGGCTGAATTCTTGACAGAAGGGAGAGCAGAGGAGGGAGTAGAGAAACACAGTTGTGTGCCTGTGTCTTACACACATGCATTTCACACACACACACACACACACACACACACACACACACACACACACACACACACACACTTTCAAACTCTTAAAATTTCTCTCTGGCAGACAACCCAGCAGGAAGGAGAAACAATAGCAAAGCCTGGTTTTGGGGTTAAATAGTTAAGTTGGTGGTTTAGCAGTGAGGTGGGGCTCTCTCTGGTTTGAAGGGGTCAGGGACCACCCACTTGACACCGACAGACAGGCCGGAGTAGGAGAGATTTGACTCTGGCTGGTCAAGCCTTTGCATCACCATTGCCCCAGCTTCAAGTGTTCTCTAAACACTGATGGTGCGGACGTGAGGAGGTCGCTGAAAGGCAGGCCAGCTTCTTGGGTGCGTGAACTGACCCCGGGCTTCCACTGGCCCCACGGATGTCTTGAAATTCTGAAGTATTTTTTAACAAGGACTCTGCCTTTTCTTTTTGTTCTGAGCCCCACAGATGACATCGCCAGTCACGCTGACTGACTGTCCCCTTATGTCCCAATTAGAAAGAAACCAGAAACAAATGAAAATCCTTCTCTTTGGGGATCCCCTCCTTTTGGGGATGTGGACTCGAGGAACCTTCAGTTATCCTCCAAATTTCCTGTGGAATGTGGATGGGCTATCACAGCTGTTCCTCCAGCACTGTGACGAAGCTGTAAACCTATCATCTAGGAGGGATTTTTTTGTTTGTTTCTGTTATTTTTTTTTAACAAAGGCAAAAAAAATTAAAATAGTCGTTTGTGATGCCAAATTCATTATCTTGGTTCACACCAATTCTTCCAGGCCCACGTCTTTGATGTGTGTTATGTCTGACACCCTTTAGCCGTGGGGTTCCCAAGAAATGTCTGGATATCACCAGGCAGGCCCTCGTCCACAAATCTGCCCATGACTGGGCCCAGTAGGATGGGTTCTGGCCAAGATGGCAGCCCCAGTAGAATCTTGTACAAGATGGTCTTGAATGGCTTCTCCCCTTGGTGGCTTTGTGGTCAGTGCTTCCTTCACCAGCTTCCAGAATACATCTCCCTAAATGCTGCTGGTAAGCACTAGCCCAAACAGAAAAAACTCCCCGACACAGACTCATACAGTTGGGGTGGGGAAAAGCAGAAAATGGTGTGGTGGTGTAATCTGCTGTGTGACAGGATGTGGTTTATGCCCCATGGATCCTTCCAGACTCATCTCCTCTCCATGTGCCTATATGACCTCCCTCTTGTATGAACTTCTCTGGTCTTTGGTCTGCTTCACAGATAAAAGTTCTTGTGCTTTCTCCCTCATGGGTAAAAAGTCTTGCTTTCTCGACTAGATCATGAACTCCTAAGGAGCAAGGACCACCTCTTCTCATTTCTTTTGTCCTCCATGACTCTTAAGTCCTGGTGCTCTGGAGCTGCTGGCTTCTCCCTGACTGATTCATGCTGGTCCAACAGTTAATCCTCTTAGAGAATGTCAGTGCATTCAAGATCCATGGGAGCCATTTGATCCTATTGAAAAACCTCGAGGGGTAAACAATGGATGGGTTATTGTTCCCCTTTAAGATGAGTCAGTTGGGACATAGACGTGTAATTCTTTATCAGAAAGTCAGTCTCCAGGATCTTGATATAGACAAAGCGTCCTCATACCAAGACAGTGCTCTGTACAATCAGCGGAAGAGGTGATAGATCCAGTCCAGTTGTCTTTATCTGGAGCTCCTCTTATAGTCTCAGGCACAGAATGGTTTGGTCATTGACTTGTGGATGAGTGAGCTCATGGGTCAGTCACAAGAAGGTATTTCCTCCTAGGGAAGTTTCCATGCTAAACTGGATGGGTCGATGGGGGTTGATAGGACATGGAGGTGAAGCTCATGGTTCTTTTTCCACCATTTCATGGCATTCTTCTTGATTTCTTGCAGAGTCACTTTGTTGCATGTATGACAGCCATCTTAAACCAGATGGGTGACCAACACTATTCCTTCTACATTGAGACCTTCCAGAGCAGCTCCGAACTTGTGGTGAGTCAACAGGATTTGAAGGGTGTGGGGGGAGATATGAACTACTCTCAGTTCCTGCGAATGTAGGGCAAGAAAATATCCCCACGCATCCTGAGTACATGCATATTTCAATTTACACACCCGTTCATGTGATTCCCTAGGTCTCATTCCCTTTTAGGTTTGCATTTATGACTTTAGGAACAGGCCTTCGTGTCAGAAATGAGACCTGAATGTCTAGCTTAAATTGGCCTTAACAACTATCTGTGAACCAATCATGGACATTTGGGCATCTGAGAGTATGAGTGTTAGAGTTAAACAGACTTCAGTTTGAATCCAGGATTTGTTACCTGCTAGCTCTGTGATGCTGGGCAAACTAACTTCTTGGCCCCCATTTTCCCATCTTTAAAGAAAGGACAGTATCATGTATGACACAGGATATGAAGAGGTTAATGAGCACAGTAGCTTTCACACATTAGGTGCCCAGAAAAAGGTAACAATTAGTGTCACACATAATTGAACAAGGTTTTGGCCAATGACAAATCACATATACAACAATGGCCCCAATGGACTGTACCAGTAGACCACAGTAGACGCTATATAGCTAGCTGTGTCCTAGTCTGTAGCATCTTAAGTGTGTGTAATGACACTATGATATCTGCACAATGACAGAATGGCTAGAATGGCCTGCTGATGCGTTTTCAGAACAGAGCCCGTTGTTACCCAACTGTATAATGTTATGATAGCAGATACGTAGAGGCAGTTGACCTGTGAACCCTTGTTCTTCTGGTCTCTCATGACTCATTTGTTACAGGACCATCTGCCTGTGGCCTTTGGGCCCCTATCTTTCCAGCAGATGACTTCATCATTATAGAGCTTCGCCCGGGCTGTTCCGGGGTGGCAGTCCCTTTGCCCTTAGCCTGATCATTTTTGTCATGGTCTCCTTCCTACTGCCCAATCCAGGAGTCTGATGCCAAGGACTTGTTTGTAACTCTTCGTGGAGGGAATAAGAGGTCCAGACATGCATTAACCCCAGGGGGTGGCATCAGGAAGCCGACTTCCTACCCTTTTATCCATTCAGTGGTGCAGCGATCTCCTCATTGGAGGATCATTGGCAGACATGGGACGTCTTTCTAGATCTACAAAAAATTAAACTAAATTAAAGGAAAGCTGAATAACCCAGGATTCCCCCTCTCAAGTTCTCTGTGCCTTGAGACATAGAAATAGAAAAACAAGATTCCCGATTTTGCATTCTCTGTGGAAGGAAAGATGGCAAGGAAGGTCAGAAAGGGATTTCATATTTATTGGATTTGAACACTTTTCCACAGCAGTATGACATAGGTGTCAGGGATTACATTTTACAAGTATACGTCTGCTGACTTGAGGACACGAGGTTGGTATGTGGAAGAGGGAGGATTCGAACTTCTGACTGAACCCTTAACAGTGGGCTCCATTTCTGAAGCTAGGATTTCCATCTATGAGTCAGAGACCTTTCTGTTCCCACAGGAAGGGGATATACCCCTGACAGTACCCACACTTTCCCAAGTGGCATCTAAGATAAATAAGAATGCTCACTACCATCCTCCTAGAGCTTTAACCGGCCGGGCTCTGTGCAAAGCTTCTTACAGACAGTATACACTCCATTCTCACGGTAACCCTTGGAGGTGGAGGCTACTTCCCTTCCTGCTGATGCAGAAACTGGGGCTGAAAGCATTGAGACAATTTTCCGTAGAAGCAAAGATTGCTCGAGAGGAACCGATCTCATCCAGATTTTTGCAATTTAGCGTAAAGCAGTGCTTTTCAAATTATATTCCTCTCAGCCTTATTCTTCTCTGTCATAAACACACACACTCACACACAATACATGCACCCTCTTCAATCAGAACTGTTCTACTTGTGTCTATTTTATATGTGAGGTTCCACGTCAGATTTTCTTTGGACAAATAATTCTGTTCAAATGATTTGAAAACCACTGACTTAAAGAAAGGGGCTCTGAATGGGTTTCCTGTGGGTTTAAAATTTTACCTCAAGCATTGAGGTGGGAGGGCTTTATTTCCCCAGCTCGGGGGCGTCTCAGTGCCAGTAGGCTTGATCTTTGCTACCTGATGTTCTCCAAAGATGGGAAGCAGGTCTGCCTTCTGGAAAACCTAATGGCTGTGTTGGCGTCCACTTTGAACCTCTTCAAAGGAGAGGAAGAGAGTCCCTGTTGTGTTCCCGTGCATGTGTCTGTGACCTATGAATCGGCCGTGTTTACAGTACTGCTAATTAGATGTTCATTTTAATAATAGTTTTCTTGCTCAGTGGCCAGAGATGCTTTCGTAGAGTGTAAATGAGTTCCTTCTCACACACATGTTTGGGAAGATGATTCTAAAATTGCGACATCAGTAGATGCATTGACTTGTTTGCTCCCAAGGACAGAATTAACAGTGCTTTATTTCGAACATGCTCTTGCATTACATAATCATGTCCCACTGACGTTCGCGAAACGAGCTTGCGGTAACCGATTTGCAGCTTTCATTTAAAAATCCGCTGCTACTGATTTCCCTGGATTGACTTAATGAAAGGCTCTGCCGCGCGCCCTTTCTACCCCACAAAAACACACTACGGGAAAAGCATCAGTGCCCGGCAAGATCTGGGCCCTTCCGGTCAGTTCCTGTAACAAGGTGACAGGGGCGCTTTGTTTGACCGTTTCAGGACTTCCTGATGGAAACATTCATCATGTTCAAGGATCTCATCGGGAAGAACGTGTACCCCGCCGATTGGATGGCCATGAGTATGGTTCAGAACAGGTGAGCTTCTCCCCGCCCACAGCAGCCGCATCCTTTCGGGGGCGTGGAGACACCTCCGCTCCTCGGTGGAGTTAGGGGTGCTTTCTCCCCAGTGAAAACTCATCCAAGGGTAGCAGGTCCCTCTTTCTACTGTAAACCCTGGAGAACGCCTTCCCAGTTTTGAATCTTACTTAAAAATTGTGTTTCTCTTTTTAAAGGAAAGGTACAGGTAAGAATGCAGGTCATAGACCGACAGGAAGACACAGGAGGAAGAAACGTTTTATTTACTTTATTCAGTTGTTCATCACTGGTCGTTTTCCCCGGCCCCAGGCCTTGAACTGGGGACCATGGGGTGGATGTGGACTGAGCTGGTTTAACCCGCTAGGCCACCAGGGTGCACCACGAAAAAATCTGTGTCCTCCATGCCCTTTTATATTCTGGACGAACTAGTTCCATCGTCTCCATTCTTCACATGCCAGATAAAATAGTATACTTTGTGAAGACTTCCCTAAACTCTTAAGACAAGAATGCTTATGGTCAGTGGTATTCATCTTATATTATTTTACAAAATAAGTGAAATAGATCCTGTGACACATGATAAAAATAAGTTTCGGGTCCTGGAGAAGCAGCGGTTAAGTCAATCACATCTAAAGGAGGCAGGCCACGTACCCCTGGGTTCAAGTCCCGGGCCAGGGCGGGAAACCACCAGAGTAAACAACTAAATGGAAGTAAAATAAAAGGTACACCGTCCTCCTCTCTCTTCCTGCCTTCCTGTCTACTTGCCTCCATCTTTATTCCTGCTTGTACAGTTCCTTTAAAAGAATAAAGTTTAGGAAGCATTGGATTAAACATCTCTGAACAAATCTCTGTGCTACAGGACTTTTCAAGGCCTCTAATCTAAGAGTGTCCAAATGGAGGATTTAGCATCCAGGTTTTCACAGATTTATTTGTTCATGGAACCATTTGGTGTGCATATATGTGTGTCTGTGTGTGTAGACACACATAAATATACACATACATATGCTAGCATACATAGTTATGCACACACAGGCATGCACATATACACAGATATACACATACATACACTTGTATACACACACACACATATATAGATAATATTCCTATTTATTTCAGAATACCAGTATAACCCAAGTATAACTCAAATCCCACATGTCCCAGCATAACATTAGATAAAAGTAATTATAAGCAATCACTGTCTTCAATGCTTTCTCTCAAATCATATTACTTCATCAAAATGAAATTGAAATCCTAACACCCACCGTTGTTTTCTAATACTCTCTTTCTCCCTTCCTCTGGCTCTCAGTGTCTCTCACGTCCCATAGTTGATCAAAGTCTCTCTCAGAACCTCATTCTCCAATCCTGGCCACACACTCCTTTAAAACTGGGTCTTCTTGTTCCTCTCTTTCCTTGGCTTCTTACATTTTCTGTAGGTCCTCTCCTTGAAAGCTCCTCACTCTCCACTGGCAAGACATTTTGTCTTTTTCTACCTGGTATCTTCATTCTTGATCACAAAAGCCAAGAGCTGGCTGGCGAAGGACAGAAATATTCAGAGACGGCAACAGAAGAGAAATAGGTAAGAAGACAAAATCAGAATCCTCTTTAGTAGGAGGCAAAGGGAGAAGCCCCTAAACATTTATACATGAATTATTTTGTCATTGGGTTCCGCCTGAGAGTTTCTCTCTCTGTACCTAAGAGTTGGTTTCACTACAAGACTTTCAGCCTTCCTTTTTTATCAACGGAAAATCATCTGTTTCGCTACCTTGATGCCCAAGTGATCATTGAAGCGACTTGATGGACACTGGCCCGCAGTGCACTTGGGGACAGCTCTAGGGACTAGTGAAGGGGAGGAGAGGTGTGTCGAGGCAAAAGGAAGTCGCTCTCTGTGCATCGGAGCTTCTGGTAGGTGGAGGACAGTCTGCCCCGCAACAGAATGTCAGACTTCTCGGCCTGGCCGAGCCTTGCTCTGATTCTCCCCTGCTCCTCCCACCCAGGTGGGAGCCTGGCTTTTGCAGCGATTCAAGCATTGTTGGGAACTAGGCCCAGACCAGCTCCTGGGGCAGAAGTGAGCCTCTCCTGAGGCCCCGTGTCAGGGCCAACTTGCTTCCTGGCCACGCAACCTACAGAGAGCGTAGAACCTCGCCTGCTAGCAGGTCTCAGATTTGGTTTAATGCTCTCCTGCCACCATCCTAAAATCCTTCGTAATATCGGAGCTTCAAATATCTGTGCCTGCGTTTTCATTGTGCAACAGAGCACGTGGATAGTTATCCATGGTGTCAGCATTCCGCCACCTTGTGTGGGGGCCGTAGCCTGCTCCTAAACTGCAGGTGGCCTCCTCACTGTTTGTCAGCTGGTCTACACCGTCTTGTTGGGGTTTTGCCACATTACACGAGTCACCGGTTGAGTGGTCTTCAACTCACCCTGTGCTCAGATGCATCCAGCTCTTCCTTCTCTCATTTTCCCTCACTATGGCTCTCCTCCCTTCCTGACCAACCTCAACGTGAGAGCATCCTTCAGATTCTTGACCACGCCATTTCTCCTCCGTGGCGCTTTCTAGGGTTTCCTCACGGTGGAACGTGCGCCCTCCTCTTTGTTTCCACACGTGCCTATATCATCACACACACCCCGCTGGTCTCTGGTTCGCTCTTCCCGTGACTGTCTCAGCCATGAGAGATGTACTTTTTGAGGAAAATCACTGTGTCCAATTTATGTCTGTACTTGCAGCTCCTGTCACAAGGGCTCAGGCATTCATAAGCATGTTTAACAAGCTCTTTGCTGCCAATGGGTACTTCTTGATTCCCATTTTTAAAAGAAACCTAATTCAGATTTGCCTAAATCAGAATTTATCGGCTCCTACAAATGAACTAGTCCAGATTTACGAATTCAGGAATGGATGTGTTTTGCTCCTTAACCTGTGTTCTGAGGAATCTGTGCCTCTACATCTGCTTTTTTTCTCTGTGGGCTCCATTCTCAGGCAGACGCTCTCTTCGTGGTAGGAATAATGGGTGCCAGAAGTCCCAGATAGATGTCTTATGGAATTAGCAGCCCCAATAGAAAGAAAAAAGCCTTGTCTTCACTAGGTGCCTCACAAGGTCTGCAGACTAATCTTCGACGGTCTGGCTTAGGTGACATGCCACCAATTCATAAACTTCTGTAGCCGCGAGAATGAGATGTACTGTTTCATCAGACCTGGGTCACTGGACCCACCTTTGGAAATGAGAAGGTTGTGGTTAGTTCTACCCAAACTGCAAAGTCTGGGAGCCAAGGAGGGGGAGGCAGAGCAACTAGTTGCTCAAAGAAGTATCTAGACGCTGTTACCAGGAGGAGGAATGGACAGTGGACAGGCAAATAAATGCACAGACCTCCACCACTGATACAGGGTCGGTGGAATGAGAACCCAGAGAGGCCGGACCCCTGACGAGGCAGCACCCCACCTTGGAGCTGCCCCAGTCACCCTAGAGCAAATCCATGGGCTAACCATGGAGGAACGCCCCCTCCAGAAATCCCAACCAGCTATGGACTGGGGGTTTGTGTGTGTGTGTGTGTGAACCCTCAGAGATGATAAAATACTCCTTGTTTCTTTAGTTTTCTGAAGAACCTAAAAATGTGAAATTGTTTCCTAAATAGAAGCGTTTGAATCTCTTTTTTAAGAATCAGCTGAGTGCTTAAGTCCTTGCTTTAACCCAAAGAGAGACTCAGAAACACATCTGGATTCAGATGTCTTAGTTCTGCCACCTTCTCTTCTGGGCGGAAGCCGGTGGTTCTTGTGGGACCTCCGTGTTCCGGCGTGTGAGGTGGGATGTGTCGTTCCACGGGACTGAGTGGGGTGCGCCTTAGCACGGGATGGGGGACTCACAGAAACGGAAGCAGTGCCTCTCCAGGTGCAGACGGCAGACTTGGCCTTGGCCGAGAGAGGCATGAGCCTCCGGCGCAGATGACCGTCTTCCTCTGCGCAGGCACAGAGCTTAGGCAGCAGATCTCCTTCCTCTTCAGTTCTCAGTGGTTCTGCTGAGCTTTCTCACTGTTTACATATTGAGTAGCTAACGTGGGTTACACACCTAGGTCCACCGCTGTCGTGAGTACTTTACATGGATTGGCTCATTTATTCTTTGCAACAGTTTGTGATGTAGAACTGTTATCATCTCCATTTTACATATGAGGAAACTGAGGCACAGCGTAGGTGACCCAGGTGGCATTGCTAATAAGAAACAGAGAGGCCTTACCACCTTTCTCCTTCCTTCTCCTGCCCTTCTCTCGCCTTTCCTTTCCTCCTCCTCCTCTGCCTTTTCTTCCTCCTTCTCCTAATCTCCTCCTCCTCGTTCTCTCTGTCTCTCTTTCCTTCCCTCTCTCCTTTCTTCTTCTCTCCTTCCCTCTTCTCTCCTTTCCTCCTCTTCCTTCCAATCCTCCTCCTCCTCATTCTTCTCTCCTCTCTCTCCTCTTTCCCTCCCTCCTTCCTTCCTTCCTTCCTTCCTTTCTCTCCCCTTCCCTTTCCTCTCCTTTCCTCCTCCTCCTCCTCCTCCTCCTCTCTTCCTCCTTCCTTTCTTTCCTATTATTCATTTGTTATTATAATTTATGATTTTTTCATTTCCCTATTATCACTTAAGATTTACGGATAATGTATTAGTCCTATATAACTTGTCTGCCTGTTGGAGAAGGGGAGGGAGTTTTCTAGATTTGGATGTCTTCTCAGCTATGGACTGTTTGTGTGTGCAGACACAGTGACGTGTCTGTTGCAGGAACTACCTCCTGTTGGAGCATTTTTCCTTTTGCTAAGATGTAACATTTCAGGGAGATCTGATTGACATGACTTGGTTAATTTTTCAATGAGCCGATTCTTTGCAATATTGTAAGTTAACAGCATGAGGCCTACAGAGCTCTTCTCCTCTCCCATCTCCATCTCAGTCTGGAAATCCAGCGTTTTGAGGGGGCTAGGGTATTTGCATACATTTCCCAAACTTCTCGACATGCAGTCAGCAAGCACACATTGATTCAGTGCTCTGAGGATCCAGGGAGTCAATGGACCCATTTATGCCACTGTCTCAGCAGACGGGGGGTTTAGGAATTACAGCTGCCTGGGTTCAAATCCTGCCTCCACCATTTACTAGTCATCAGACCTCGGACAAAGTGACTTCACTACATTGAAATCCATTTTTCTCCCTGTAAAATGGGGCTAATCTTAGTACCCATCATGAAGGGTTTTGCAGGAACCAAAAGGAAATCAAAGATTATGTTTCAAGGGATTAGAACAGCGTTTAGCGGCATTTTCTAAGGTTTAGCTATTTTTATTTTCACAGTCCTGTGGTCTGAGAATGCTCAGCCTATTTCACAGAAGAGGTATATTTGGGCTAAATCTTGGCTACCTTATCAGTGACACATTTCAAAACACCTAGTAGGCCCTGTCATTGGTTAACACTAGGAGGTTGAGGGGGCCGTGCCCAGGCATGGGAGGGGGGCTCCACCCGTGTACTGAGCTGACAGGTCTCCGGTCCCCATGTCCCGGCCCTCCCACTGCCACCTCCACTCATCTCTCATGCCTGCTTCTTTATGTAGACTGGCCTCTTCAGGCCTCATGGCCAGAAGGAGGCCTCCCCAGGGTTCTTTTGGTGAACTAATTCTCAGGCCCTGACACTGGGGTTCTGGAGCTGCTCCACCTCCAACCAGACCCCCAGATGTGGAAGAACATACTGGGGGCCACTTGGGGTCAGTCAAGCCTGACACTGGGCTGGGATCTGCTGACTCACCCTCTCCTCGGGGCGCAGGGACCTGGCATCAGGGAAGCAGCTTACAGCTCTGGGAGAAGGGATTTCTCCGTCCCTCCTCCCAGCCAGCTTTTTAATTTCCATCTTCAGGTTTCGACCAAGAGAATCCACTGCAGTTGACCCGTGAACACCTGGGGTCTGAACTTTGTGGGTCCACTTAGTCTCGGATTTTCTTACAAGCAGAAGATGGATGCTAAGTGTCAATAGTTATTTGTTTTTTGTAGTTTATTATTATTTCTTTGTTTACCATACTCATTTTAAGATACTGAACTAGCTTCTCAGTCTATGGGCATCTCACACCACACCCTCTACCAGAGTCCCAGTGTCCTTCCCCCGCCGACCTTGTCCCGTCTCCCCTTCCTTCCCCTCCCGCCCCCTTGGCAGCCGCCATCTTGTGTCTGTGGGTGTTTGCTGAGGTTTATTTATTTGTTTCATTTCACTGCATTTTACATCTGAGTGAACCCATCCTGTGTTCCTCTTTCTGGCTTATTTCACTCACACACGATCCCCTCCAGTTGCATCCAGATGGTTGCAAAGGGCACAATTCCATGGTTTTCAGTAATGGCGGAGATTCCATGGAGTGTCGAGACCACAGCTTCTCTGTCCTGTCACCTGTTGACGGGCATTTAGATGGTTTCCACATCTTGGCGATGGTCAACTGTAACTGTGACTTCTCTAGCTTGTGGTCTCTGCTTCCTCACTGGGTCCTCTTGTGGCTTCCACGCAGGCCCCCAGGTCATTGTTTTCTTCCTGGCCATCCTGGCTTTGGGCCAGTGAACAGGACTGGAGCCCTTGCTCCTGCCTGGCTGGCCCCATGGGTGTTGTAAGGTCACCAGCCAGCCCATAGAAGATGCCAGGTCAAGTGTCAGTCCTGGGCCCAGTCATCAGGTCCAGGACAGCAGGATGTGAGGGACAGAGTTGAAAGGGCTGTGTCAGAGGCCCCGCTGCCCAGAGCCCACACAGGCTGGCTTCAAGGGAGCAGTGCATCTCCCCGATTAATGCCAGGGCTTTCGAGAAAGGCCATCTGGAGTTTGGATCTGGACACTGCTGCTCATTAGCTGTGTGAACCTGGGGCGATGAGCTTACCTTCCCTGCTCAGTTTTCTCTTCTGTTAAATGCGTTGACGGTAACACCTACCCGCCTTTGTAGAATGAAATGAAGGGTCCACAGAGCACTTATCATAGGACACGTGAATGGTAACTGCGACACAGCCACCACTGCTATTAGTAGCAAGTAGACCCACAGCTCACAGTTTCCCTAGTGGACAAATGGCATGGTGGCTAAATGCAGAGGATCTGAAGGCAGCAGAACTTCGTTTGAATCCTGATTCTGCAAGTACTGGCTGCTCATAGGAAAAGTTACCTAAACTCACATCTCTCAAACGGGAACCTTATCTAATGTGAAGAATTACTGTGGGCATTTAATAAAGAAAGAATAGAAGGAAGGAAGGAAGGAAGGAGGGAGGGAGGAAAGGAAGGAGGGAGGAAGGAGGGAGGGAGGAAAGGATGGAGGAAGGAAGGAGGGAGGAAGGAGGGAGGGAGGAAAGGATGGAGGAAGGAAGGAAGGAAGGAGGGAGGAAAGGAAGGAGGGAGGGAGGAAAGGATGGAGGAAGGAAGGGAGGGAGGAAGGGAAGAAGGAGGAAGGAAGAGTGGGAAAGAAGGAGGGAAGGTAGTAAAGAGCGGAGTGAGGGAGGGAAGGAAGATGGAAAGGAGGGAAGAAGGGGGAGAGGGGACAGGGGAGGGGAGAGAAGAGGGGTGAGGAATCATGGGAACGTCTCAGCATAGAAGCTGGCACACACTGTGATAACACTGAGCCTGCTCATCGCTGGTCAGATGCAGAAAGTGTTGGGTTGAGATGCTAACATGAATTTGGTTCTCAGCCATTCAGGTTCATTGTTGAGAGTAACAGAAAGGGTTGAGTGCATTTTCATCCCGACCCAGTTCACAGTGTTTGTGCTAAGGTTTAAAATACTTTAAAGAAGACACAAGACTTTTTCCAAAGCCTTCCATGGGAAGCCAGAGGTAACCGATACTCTGACTTCAGAGGGTAGTTGCGGGCGAGTCGAGGGAGAGGAGGGATCTAGAGTCACTGTCCCAGCCTCCATCTACCACCAGTCCCGGTCCACGTGGGGCCCGTCAGTCCTGATGTTGGACTGGCCTTTTCCAGCCAGACAGCTTTCGTCTGACATCAAATGACTGTGAGTGAAACTGTTAACAGCTTCGTTGCCACTGAGAGTATATAAAACCTCTCATTTGGTTTCGTATTAGAGGTTCCTATGTTTCTACATAATATGACAGCCGCTCAATGCATGTCCACTTGGGGCATGAGAGACTCATCGGAAGGAGGAAAGATTCTTGTTTTGTTCAAAGGCATATTAGCAAATGACAAAGTAGCCAAACAAAGTCTCAAAGTGACAAAGTCTCACTCTTTGTCAACTTGGTAGGGTCAGGGATTGAGGGTTTTTTATTTCCTATATTCATGTGACCCCGCCTGCCCCAAACCGGGTTGCTGACTACAGCTTGTCCTGTCTGTCCCTTTTGCTGTTGACTTTTGCCTTTGAAAGACGAATGAAACAGACTAGTCTAATGTGGCCATAGCTGCCTGGTTGCTGTTCCTTCTTCCCTTCCAGCCTTTCCTCCTCCCTTCCACCATCCCTCCCTCCCTGCTTCCTTCCTTCCTCCCTCTTTTCCTTCCCT
>RJWH01009023.1:15677-25888 GCA_004363575.1 Solenodon paradoxus | reverse complement strand
GCCCCACCCACAGGCCAGGCCCCGCCCCCATGCTGCTCCTCAGGGAGCTTAACCGAGGCCACAACTTACTACGGGAGACAGAAGCCTGCCGCGGGGGAGAAAGGGGTGTGAGGACTCCAGGTCCCACTCACTGGGTCCTCCCGTGTACCCAGGTGTCTCCAGTGCCCTGACTCCCGCCAGCTGCAGTCCAGTGCCTCAGTTTCCTCATCTGTAAAGTGGGCACAGTGCCTGCACTCACCAGACCAGTAATGGTGGGACCTTGGCCCACATCCTGGCGCTTGGGCCTGGGCTTCCTCTCACCCTGGACCGGGGCCTCTCTGTGTCCAGACACCTCGGGGCTCAAAGATTGTCCAGGGTGCCCAGGCTTGATCAGAGCCACAGCTGCGCCAGGGTAACGGTCCACGTCGCCCAGGGCACCAGGCGGGAGTGCCCTCCATACTCGGCGCGGCCAGCCCCGCGGCGCCCGGGAGCCCGGCGCTTCCCTGATGGGGCCTCCAGCTCAGAAGCGGCTGCACCCGGGGCACGGCGCATGCGCGGGCCCATCGCTGACCCGCAGGGTGGGCTCGTCCTCGGGGAACCACCACAGCGGGGGTCCTAACAGCACAGTGGGCTGGAGGACGCTGTGCTGAGGGGACGGGAGACACGGGACAGATCCCGTGTGGCCCCTGACGTCAGGTCCCCGAGTTGTCAGAGCCCGAGACAGCGAACAGATTGGGGGGTCAGTGCTCAACGGGACAGGGGCAGTTTAGGAAGATGGGAAATTCTGGAGTCGGGTGCTGGGGATGGTCACCCACTCCCCGAATGTGCTCTGGTGGGTTTTGTTCTTTGCATTTTACCACAATTACCAGTATTAGTGTTTTAATTGTAAAAAGTCAAACACTCATTTGCATTTCCCTGGAGCAGAACAGCTCACTCTGACAGAAAATCGCTCCCCTTACCCCGTGGATGGGGAACCGGACCTGCGCCCGCGGGCTCCCCACACTGCCAGCCCTGACACCCTTGTCCCCACAGCGCACTGGACTGGGAGTTCTTCTCGGTGGGAGAGGATTACTTCCTGGCCGTGGCCAACTCCTTCGACGGAAGTACCTTCTCGGTCAACAGTGTCATTTACAGGTAAGGCGCTGGCCCACCTGGCGGGCTCACTCCACAGTGACCCTGACCGCAGGGCCTGCTGACTTGGGATTCTGGCCCAGCGGTGGCAGGCAGGCAAGATCTGAGGGCCTGGGCTGTACCTGGCGACCGTCCCGCAGGACTCGGGCAGGCTCCCCGTTCATAACTCCTTCCGTGACTTGTTGCATTGCCCTCATGCAGACGCCTGGTGTCCTGGCAACGGTCACTGCACTGCGGTGGTTTGAATAGCAGGATTCAGGCTTTTCTTCAGTCTTAGGTGACATTCAGATGTTTCTCAGGCTTGTCTCTTGAGCCGCTTGTCCAATCTCGGCGCGACTCTGGGCTTAAGCAGGTTTTCCTCCTCTTCTTAAGACATCTGGGCCACATGCTTCACTAGAACGAGACATCGATTGTCTTTAGTCTCTCTCACTCATTGCTGTAGCGTTTTCAACGTGACGAAGCGATTTTAAAATCCAGGTGGGAGAATGCACTTTCACAGGTCTCGGAACACATGGCAGCGTGCACACGAAGCAGTGAGCCGGCCACGCGTAAGTGTGTCGCTGGAGCAGGTCACAGAAGAGCCAGCATTCACGAGACCAGTGCGTTTCCATGCCGCGAGGACATGCGTTCCTTGATAAATAACCGCGTGTGCTCTCTGGTCCATCTGGAGAAAAACAAAGCTATAGAGAGTCCTGCTTCCTATCACACACACGAGAAATGTTATGATTACAAGTCTAAATGTAAGAAGTTAAGCCGCAGAAAAAAGAAGGAAAGCTCAGCTGGCTTCCTGTCCTAGTTAGGGTAGGGGAGCCCCTGCGAGGCTGGCGGGAGGCCGCCAGGGTGACTTAAATGTCCAGTTTTATGCACAACAGGCTTCCTGTTCAAAAGCAAAGGACAATTTCCAACAATATGACAAGAGAGGGACATCTTCAAATTAATAAAAGAGAGCTGTTTTAATTGGGGATAGTGGACAAAGGGTAGGAACAAGAGTTTTCAGGAGAGCAATGGAAAATGGGAATAAATATTAGAAGTCGTTTTTCTCAAAGCACAGGGTGACAGTTCCCCACGGCCATCTTCACAGCTGGCACTGGTCCCCCTTCTCTCTCTGACACCACCTCAGTCACCAACCTCAGGGGAGTGAACCCCCAGGAACACCCGTCTTCCCGCCTTGGTGGGGACCTGGGCCAGGGCCCTGCGCGGATATGGAGTTCTGGCCCCCTCCCCCGGCCAGACCTCGGATACCCCAGCCTGGCTCCCATGACGCCACGCAGCTGTGACCCATGATGGTCCTGGTGGGGCAGTATGCGGAGTGGGGTGCAGGGGCCAGCAGGGGCGAGTCCTGAAGGGCGCGGCGCGGGCAGGAAGAAGGAGAGCATGGGCGGGAGCGGGCAGCGCAGGGGAGGGGAGGGGAGGGGGCGGCACGGGCAGGGGTGAGGCTGGCCGTGTCTCCGCAGATGGCAGGGTTACGAAGGCTTCGTGCCGGTGCACAGTCTCCCGACCTTCGGCTGCAGGGACTGGGAGGCCTTCCGCACCACTGCCGGCTCCTACCTCGTCTACTCCAGCGCCAAGGAGCCCCTCTCCCGGGTCCTGAAGCTGAGGACAGGCTGAGGAGGACCACCCGCCGCTGCTGAGAACGGGCCTGGACTGCGCTGCAGAGGTGCCGTCTTCCTCTTGCTGGCCCTCGACTCGTGGGGGCGTCCGTCCACCTCTCTGCGCCGTCGGATTCGGGTCCGCGGGCGTCCAGACTGGAGACCAGCGCCGCCCCTGCAAATGGGTGCGGTCCGGGGGTCCTGCAGCGGTTTCGCTTTCAAGGAAAAGTTCAAAGTTTTACCTCAGAACAAGGGGCCTGGTGGGCTTCCCGCAGCGCCTGGACTGGCCGCCGCTTCCCATCTCTCTGCCTATTTATTGCATTGTCTCTACTGAAATATATTTATGACGAAAGCCCGTGTGCCTGTGTTCCCGGCCAGACTGCATGCGGGGCTGGGGGAGCACCATCTCCAGCCTCAGTTTACCCATGAGTGCACTGGGGTGGGGTTAGGTCAGGAATGTCCAGCCACGCCCCGTTTTATTGCCCCTTCTGCAGGCTCAGAGGGCCTGGTGCTCTGCTCCCAAGCTGGCCTGGGGGGCCATTGGGCCATGCTCCTCCTGTCCAGGCGGGGTCCCCGTGGGGGAACCTGGAGGAGGAGGAAGGGAGCCGCTGCTGTGAACCCCAGCCTCTCTGGGGCCAGCAAGACCAGCTCCCTTAGCCACACCTGCATGGCCGGTTTGTTGCGTTCCCCCACCCAGCTGGGACACCCCCCTCAGGAGCACCGTTCTCTTCCAATTCAGACCGAGGCATCCCGAGGGGTGTGGCGGACAGCAAGCCCTGGGTCCTTCGGGCTGTGGTGAGCAGGGTCCCCCGCAGGCCACGAGAAGTATGAGAAGGGGGCTGGGGGAGAAGGGGCTGAGGGCTTGAGGGGCGTGGGGGTGCAGCCTCAGCAGCGTCTCACACGGCTGGTCATTTTGAGCTCAGACCACCCCCCAAGAAGTGTCCCCAGAGGCAGGGTGCCTACACGGAAGAGAGGTCTCCAGGCCAGGACACTGGCCCACGTCCAAGGCTTAATGCTTATGCATAAGTGCCAACTTGGCAGTGTCCGTGTGACAATGACACTTACATGGTGTGGGAGGGGGAGCCAGCACCCCCAATCCCACAGGCTGAAGCCCTGAAGTGATCACAGGGGGTCTTCCCCCGAGGACAGACTGAAGCTGTCCCCTGGGCTCTCCTGGTCCCCCCATGCCAGCCAGCTGCTGTTGTCACCCCGGAGCCCATTCCTGCTGACCCCTGATGATAGACAGGATGCCCCGAGGTGCCCGCGAGTCAGGAACCCCTGTATTTACTCCAAAGGACCTTGCTTTACCCCTGGGAGAGGGTGACTGGGTGCTCCCAGGTCCCTATCCCAGGCCCCCGGGCCCCTGGGCTGCACGGCTTTTCCCTCCCTGGCTGACCCGACACCCACACGGTGTATGTGCTGTCCTGGGGTCCGACTCCCCAACAGGGCTGGCACCTGGCCCCCCACACACGCCGAGCTTCACGCCATCCACGGGGACAGAATCTGACAACAGTATCCCCGCTCAGTCCTGGTGGAAACCACACAGAAACAGGATTGCTGCGGTCAGGGGGCTACAGAAGCAGCACAGACTCAGGCCTGTTGACCTTCCTCGATTTCCACGGTGTCCCCACGACGAGCTCCCGGGTGCCTGGCTCTGCCACGCCACACTTGTGACCACCGCTGAGACTCGGGTGGCGCGTTCCAGCCTGACACCCTTTGCTAACACAGGATTCCTTCACGGCCTCGCCGGCCGTCAGGGCTGACGCTCCGCTGCTGTCTGAGGGCGTGTTCCGGCGGGAATGGGCTCCTCGTGGCTGCTCAGCCCCAGCGCCCTGAGACCCCGCCTGGAGAGGGAGCACGGGTGTCTGACCCACCCCAAGTCACATCCGGCCAGCACCGATGGTCTTCCGGACCCGGGAGGTGGCTGACCTGACCCCCAAGAGCCTCCCAGCAGAGCCCCCTCGGGCCCGGCGCTTGGCCTCTCCCGTTTTCAGGCGCCATCAGGACCTCACGTCTCGGACGCTGGCCGCAGGGCCCACCCTGTGCTGCTCAGTGGCTGACCACTCCCCAGATGGGCGCGTCAGCTT
Source organism: Solenodon paradoxus (assembly GCA_004363575.1). Lineage (NCBI taxonomy): Eukaryota > Metazoa > Chordata > Mammalia > Eulipotyphla > Solenodontidae > Solenodon > Solenodon paradoxus. The sequence continues at coordinate 21,102 of RJWH01009023.1, read as the reverse complement.
GTCTGGCCTCGGCCTGTCATCTGCAGCCCCGCGCCTCAGGTTCCTTGACTATAATTGGCCTCCTGGCCTGGTGGCCGCTGTCCACCTGGCCCCTCCCATTTCTTCCCCTCCCTTTGCACAAACACCAGGCAGCCGTGTGGCTCCTTCTCAGGGGGCACTGCCCAGGGCAGTTGGGGATCGTCTGGCTGTGGCCCTGGTCCTTCCTCTCCAGCGCTGTCACGGAGGCAGGGTCTGGCCTCTGGGCTCAGGGGTGCTGCTGGGGGGCTGGGGGGGGTGCCCCACGGGCTCTACTGAACTGCCATTCCTGGCGACGCCTGTGGCCCAGGACCCGCCCTCTGCTGTCAACCCGGCGCCTTCCTGGTGAGGACTTCCAGGTCCGCTCTGCCCAGGCGGCAGCTCCTGAGGGCTCTTCCCCGCTCCCTCCCCGGTTCTCTGAAAACACGTGTGCTCGACCCTGGCACCAGGCGGAGCTCAGGCCTTTGACAGCAGGCCTGCCTGGCGCCCTGCTTGGCGGCTGCTCTGAATCCCACACAGGCCGACATGGCGGGGTCGTTCAGTCTGAGGCCCGTGTCCCTGTCCGCGTCCCAGCCCATACCTACAGCTACGTGCCCTCCTGTCTCCCACGGTCACTCCTCACACCAGCAGGCCCGCCCCCAAGACCTCCCCTCAGACAGTCCCTGCCTCCGTGTCCCAGCACCCAGAGCCCCTGGCCTAGATGTGCCCTGTCCTCCCCCAAGCCTGGAAGGGCCCTGGCTTCCTGGAAGGGAGTCCCACCGCCTCCTGAGGGAACGAAAGCCAGCCCATCAGAGCCTGCAGCCGGGCCCACAAGGACCCCAGGTCCCTCGTCTAAGCCTCCGCCTGTAGGTGCCACTGCCCACGGCCGATGGGCGAAGCCTGCTGGGCAGGGAACCTCCTCTGGGGCCCTTCCCTGGATAGCAAGAGTGCCCCGGTCACTGTGTCCCACAAAGGCGCAGCCCCCAGCCCCGCTCGATGCTGTGGGCCTTTGTCGTGCCCCCGGCACAGCCAGCACTGGGTCCTGAGCAGCGCAGCCTGACCGGGCGGGGGGACCCAGCCCCACCCACAGCGGCGGCAGATCAGGGACCACGGGGACCGCTCAGCCCAGAGCCCGGGCCCCCAGGGTGCTCACACCAAGTGGCCAAGGCAGGGAGTCGCGGTCTTTTTTTTAAAGGAAAGGTGTAGGCAGGAATGAGGGCGAGCAGGCAGGAAGAGACGGGAAGGAAGAAGCATCTTGTTTTATTTAGTTAGTTAGTTGTTCATACGGGTTGTTTCCCGAACCTGAGACTTGAGCCCAGAAAATGTGGGCTGTACTCCTCTGGAGGTGACTGATCCAACCGCTGCTCCTCAGGCATTATCTTTTTAAACAACAAATATTTATTTCTACAGACTGCAGGCTGGTGCTGGAATGGACTGGAAGGATAGTCCTCTGGGATATCAAAGCTGGTCAGACAGTGCGTGTCCTGTCCCCTCCCAGTGGGGTAGGCATCAGCTTAGCAACCCATTCCTCCTCCTACTGTGGGTCTCAGCCACCTGGATCCAGGGGTCCTGGTTGGGGGTCACAGGGAGGGCCCAGGGGAGCTCCTATGAGCCGGAGGAGGAGCGTGGGTCCTGGGGTTGGGGATCCTGCTTCCTGGGAGGGCCATGCAGCCCTCACTCGGGGCCCAGGATGGAGGGAGGGTCCGTCTGTGTGCTGTGGGTGGGCCCACCTCCCTTCCCACAGGGGCGGATCAGGGTGCAGGCCCGAGAGAAGGTGGCTGGGGGCAGCGAGGAGATGGGGACGGGAATGACCCCAGATTCCTGGATCCAAAGAGCCACGCTGAGGTGGGACCCAGGCTCTGGGCCAATTCTGTGAGAGCAGAAGGCCGGCAGCCAGGGAGGGAGGGCCCAAGGCTGGTGCCGGCCGCACCCAGCTCCTGCCCCAGTCCCTACCCCACCCGGGCCCAGCTCTTCCATCATGGATGGATAGATCAGGGCACCAGGTCGCCATGGAGCCCAGGTCTCGCAGGCCAGCCAGACACAACATCCCCTGCTCCTCACATACAGGTGAGCCAGCTGAGACAAGCCGTGGGCTCGGTTCCTTCTGGAAGGTGGGCTGGCCTCACTGAGCACCAGGCCGTGACCAGCCAGGTCCCAGGGAAGGTACATAGAGCAGCCTGGGGACCCGAGAATGCAACCCAGGCCACTTGTCTCTCTTCTGGATGTCACAGGGTTCTCAGGAGAGCTCTTCAGGTCTCTGCTGCAGGTGCCAGGTCAGGCATCCGGGCACCTCTCAGAATCAGCACGTGAACCATGCCACTCAATTCTTATGGTACCATCCGATCACCCTTCGCACTTACCCTTTCTAAGCATCTTCTTGAAGAGCCTTCTGTCCTTTACCTTTAAGACAGCAAACAACTGGCATGCCCTGGTGGAGTAGCTGTTAAGTCAGCCGCCTCCGAAGGAGCTCAGGCCACATACCCCTGGGTTCAAGACCCGGCTCCAGGGGGAAGCAACCAGTGTGAACAATTAGATGAAAATGAAAATAAAAATGCTTCTTCCTCCTCTCTTCCTGTCTGCCTGCCTACTCGCCTTCATTCCTGCCGGCATCTTTCCATTAAAAAAAAAAAAAAAAAAAAAAAAAAAAAGATGGCAACTTCTGTTATCCCTATTTGCTTCCCCAAAAATATTTGAAGTAGTTTGAAATATAAGCACTCATACGAAAAGACACAGATAATAAAGTCAGAGGTACAGATGGCAGTTATATAGGTGGAGGTAATGGCTACCCTTAAGAACACAGGTTATAAGATAGAGTATCAAATTAGCTCTGAGATTCCTGGCAGCCAAGGTGAAAAAGGAGAGGTGAGAGAAAGAGCACTAGGGGGAGGAGGGAAGAAAAATGGAGGAGAGAGGAGAGAAGAAGAGGGAAAGAAGAGGAAGGAGGGAGGAGGAGAGAGGAGGGAGGAGGGAAAGACCGAGGAGGGAGAGATGGAGAGACCCTGGTCCTGGAGAGAAAGGAAGGACCCGCCGGCTGGCCTTGGAGCACCCAGCACCAGCCGTCCAGCCTCAGAAAGGAGCACTTGGGCATCAGGGAGGGAGAGAAGGCACAGCGGGGGCCACCTGCCCGACCTGGGGTGGCAGGTGCAAGGAGGCCATGGCCCTGCCATTGTCCCACGATGGTCTCCTCTGGACCTTTCTCACATCTCTCTCCGCAGTTGCTTTTTTGGTTTGTTGTTTGGGATTTTGCTCACACTGGACTGAAATTTTGGCCACTGTCACTCTGAACAAACACTCAGAAGCAACAATGCGATTTTCGCCTGAGTTGCACTCACCACTCTAGACAGACCTGGTCTCAACTGCTTTGCTCTGGAGTGAGTTCTGGGGGTCAAATCTGCAGGCGCCATGCTCGCCTCCAGCGCTCGCGCCTTTCCCGCTCCCAGTGCCGCGAGTCCTGGGCGCCCGGCAGGAGTCCCTAGGGTGGGGCGGACACGGCTGTCTCCCACACACACCCATTGGAGTCCCACTGGGTGGTTTCTGGGCAAGGCCTCTGAGCTTCGTGGTCGTCAAGTGGCGCTGACGGCAGTGACCTGCGTGGAGGGGTGTGCGCTGACCCTGTGGGAATGAAGCACCGACGAGTCGACTCGACAGCCGTGGGTCACGCAGAGCGGGGGGCAGAGGCATCTGCAGAAGTGCCGGAGACGGGGGCCGAGGTCGGGGACTAGGGCGCGGGGCTGGCGGGGTCCCTGGGCGCCGGGCCGCTGGGCAGGGACTTCAGGTACTCCAGGTGCCTTCGGGCATCCTCCTGGTTGTGACGCACGTAGTACACGACGTAGGTGATGACCATGGCGAACCAGCCGAACATGGTGACCAGCATGGCCACGTCAGTGGTCCTGTGGGGGACGGTGCAGAAGCTGACGCCCGCGTCGAGCGCCTGGATCAGCGGCTTGCCCACGTACTCCTCCTGCACCGCGGTGTGGCAGGCCATGTCGTCCACCGAGCCGGGGTCCAGCTTCAGCTCCCACAGGGCCTCCTGCAGGGCACACTCGCAGTGCAGCGGGTTGTGGGCCAGGCGGATCTTGGCGCTCAGCTTGCCCAGGGCATCCTTGGGGATCCTCCGGAGCCGGTTGTGGGACAGGTCCAGCAGCCGCAGGCCCCCAGCCAGGCCCGAGAAGGCGGCGGGGCCGATGGTCTCGATGGCATTCTGGGACAGGTCCAGCTCCCTCAGCTGGCCCAGGTGCTGGAAGGCCCCGTTAGGGATGCGGGCAATCTGGTTGGCGTCCAGCTTCAGGAGGGCGGCATCGGCGGGGATGTCGGCGGGGATCTCCTGCAGGCCCCGGGCGCTGCAGTGGACGGCCAGCGTCCCCGCGTGCTCTGGGCACTGGCAGCCCTGTGGGCAGGAGGCGCCCAAGCGCAGGCAGAAGAGGAGGAGGAGGCAAGATACTCCAGCAGGGCCCGACCGGGACAAGGCGCCCATCCCAACGGCGCTGGGGACCGATGGCCAGCTGTGGTCGGACGAAGGCCTAAACGCCTTCTGCGCTGCAAAGAACTGGTCTGTTTGGATCTACAGGAAGCAAGAAGGAGCAATCAGCGTTGTCCAAGGCGCAGCTGGGAGCCCGCTCATGGCCCCTGGGGAGATGCGGGCAGTGAAGCGCCTGACCAGTGGGGGTCTCTAACTTATTTCCGGAGGCTCAAGGGGGGGAGGAGCCAGTGTCCCACAACCCTTCTCCCCGCCCTGCACACACGGCGGACACCTGGGGACAAGGTGCAGGAGGCTGGGGTCCACCCCCAGCGCCCAGGATGGAAGCTCTGGAGAGGGCGCCGCCGCTGGTGCGCTCTTCCCGGCGGGGCGGTCCTCCCCAGCGGCTTAGCACTTCGCTCCTTTTGACAACCCTTAAAAATTCTAAATATAAAGCTCTTCTCTCGACCCGGATAGGGACAGCCACGGGCATCGGCGCCGGTGGGCGCCTCTTATTTCAATGATGTTGAAAGAGGGAAATCCAGAAAACAGCAAGCGCTGTGCGCGCGCCCCGCGCTGGGCGTGGAGTGGCGGGCCCGCGCGCACTGGGCGGGCGGGGTTCGTTCCGGGACCCCCAGGCCCCGGGTCCCGCGAGCGGCGGATGAACGGGGGTGGGCGGGGAGGCGTCCACGCTCCCGGGGCTGGGTGGGCCGGGGGCCTTACCCGCGCGGCGGCATCCGGAGGCTGTCTGCCCGAGGCTCTCGGAGCCTGACCTGGCGCCACACCCAGGCTTGGCGGCAGCCACCTCGGACGCTGGAGACTCGGCCGCCCGAGGGCGCGGGGCGGTGCCGGGGCGGAGCCAAGACCTGCAGGGCCGAGAGCGGAGTGGCGTGGGCGGGGCCCGAGGGCGAGGGGCGGGACCGGATCGGTGGGGGCGGGGCCAGAAGGCGAGGGGCGGAGTTGGGGCGGGGTCTG
>RJWH01009023.1:0-15577 GCA_004363575.1 Solenodon paradoxus | reverse complement strand
GTGCCAAGGGAGAGGGAAGGTCCGGGCCAGGGCTCGAGGCAGGTGAGCAAGGGGAAGGGCCTGGGCAGAGCTGCAGTAACAGGACTGGATGGAGGCAGGTGTGGGGCAGGGTTGGGGGAACGGGGGGAGAGACTTTTTATTGGAAGGGGTGTGGTTTTGCGACTGTGGGCGGGGCTGTGCTTGATTATGGGCGGGGTCTGGATGCCAGGTGGGGCTGTGGGGAATGCAGCCTCCAGAGGCTGGTTAGCAGGGTTAGGTCTTTGTGTCAAGGACCATACTCCACCATGCACTCTTGCATGCTAACCTATGAGTGTCCTGTAATGATGCAGGGGTGTGGGGGAGAAACTTAAGACCTGAGCCACCCTTAGGGTTTTTAAAGCATCTTTATTGTGGTTTCACGGCTAAATAATACACCACATGTTTAAATTTGATACGTTTTGGCATTTGTATACATCACCACAGTCAATGTGCCAATTATCCCAGTTCCCTCCCTCCTCTCCTTTCCCCATCATGGGACCAGCACTGATCTGCTGTCACTGCAGACAGGTCTGCCTTGCCTCTAATTTATTTTAGCAAAATCATGGTTATGCACGAAGTTTCCACCTGGCTCTTTCACTCCACGGGATTTCAGTTCACTCTGCTAACCATTTATCATGGCCAGCAACATGCTATGTGAATGCCCGGTGACTGGAGGTCACTCGCCAGTGGGGGCAGTGGGCAGTTTCCCGTTGCTGGCCATTGCAGATCAAGCTGGGGTGAGTGTGGTGGGCAATCTGAACAAGCACTCTTAGTTCTCCTGGGGGACTGTCTAGGGGAGAACTGGCTGGGTCACATGGTAGATGTATGTTGAACCAAGAGCCGGACAAAGTGATGTATAATTTTATGCTGCAGTTTGCTCCGTCCTCACCAGCACTCAAATGGCCAATCTTTCAATTTTCTATTGTAATACGTGTCTCCTTGTGGGTTTGATGTGTACTCTCCAGGAGATGGTTGGCATCTTTTCATCTGTTTATCTACACTCGGCCCCTTTTCTTTAGGGAAGAGTTTTATTCAGATCGTTTAGCCACGTTCAGTTAAGTTGTTTTCTTAGTTATGTTTCTTAATGAGTTTTGAGAGTTCTTTGTACATTTTGGACACACATTCTGTATCAGATATCTGATTTGCAACTGTTTTCGGAATCTGAGAATGGTCTTTTCATTCCCTTAAAAGTGTTTCCCAGAGCAGAAGTTTTTCACTTTGACTAAGTCCCATTCGTTAATGTTTTATTTAGTGGCTCATGTTTTTTTATTTTGTGGCTCATGTTTTTGATGTCCGCTCAAAGTCACAAGGATTTTATAGGTTAGCTTTTTTATTGGGGTCTATTATTCATTTTGAGCTAGTTTTGGTATATGGTATGAGATATGATTCAAAGTTTTTCTGTGTGTTTTGTACATGGGTATCCAGTTTTCGAGGACTGTTCATTGAAAAAAATTACCGTTGCTCCACTGAATTAATTTCCTTTGCACCTCTGTTGCAAATCTGTGGTCCATAGATGCATGACTCTATGTTGGTATGCTCTATATTTAATTGGTCTATTTACCTATTTATGCAAATTTTCAAGCTATCTTTATTTCTATAGTTTTTTAATAAATCTAAAAGTAGGCGATATAAATCTTCTCACACTGTTCTTTTATAAAGGTCTTCTGGCCATTCCAAACTCTTGCATTAATTCATGAGCTTTAGAAGCACCTCCCCAACTTCTACCAAAGAGAGCTTTGCGGGTTTTCTGTTTGGGATTACATGAAATCTATAGACCAGACATCCTGACAATATTGAGTCTTCCAATCCATGAACATGGTATAGTTACTCATTTAGTTAGGCCTTCTTTTTTCAGCCATATTTTGGTTTATAGATCTTGTTTATAGATTTTTGTTTTTTTGAAAGGTAAAGGCAGAAATAAAGGTGAGGAAGCAGGTGGAAAGAGAGAGGAGATAGAAGCAGTTTATTTTATTCAGTCGTTCACCATTGGTTGCTCCCCCAGTCCGGGGTCCTGAACAGGGGCACCAGGGATGTGTGTGGACCACTCCGTTTAATCCTCTAGACCACCAGGATGCACCTCCTGTGTATCTGTTGTCAAATTTATCATTTTATGCTATTTTATGTTATTGTAAATGGCATTTTTGTTTCAATTTCTGTTTGTTCATGATACTATGTAGAAACAAAATGGGTTATTGCAAAACAATCCAAACTTGGCAAACTCACTTACTGGTTGTAGTACTTTTATAAATGCCTTATTATTTTCTACATACGCAGAGATACTGTCTTTAAGTAAAGAGTGTGACTTCTTCCCTTCCAGCGTGGATGTCTTTTACTTCATTTTTATGAGCAATTGCAGTGGCTACGCTCTGATTCAGGGCTGACTAGCAGTGGGAACAGATATTCTTGCTCCTCCTGGTCTTAGGGGAAGCAGTCTCTTCACCACTAAAAACAATATTGACTATAGAGTTTTGGAGCTGACTTGGTCAGGACGAGGAGCTTTCTTCTGTTGCTAGTTTACTGAGAGTTTATATCAGGAATAGATGTTTGATTTTGTCAAACATTTTTTCTTCATCCATTGACACTGTTTTTTAAGTCTGTTAATATTGTGCGTTACCTTGATTGATTTTTATGTATTAACTTTGTGCCCTTGGGGTAAATCCCACTTGGCCATGATGTATTATAATTTATATGCTGTCGTATTATTCCGTAGACATAAATATCTGCAGCTACTTTATTCTTTCACTGAATCCTAGTCGGTTTTATTTTTCTCTCGAAGAATTGTACATTTTATCTAAGTCATTGACTATATCACATAAAGTTGTTCATAACATTCACTTTTTATTCTTTCAATATAGACTGTGAACTGCTAGTCTCTCTGACGTTAGTAATTGGTGTCTTCACTCTTGTTTCTCTTACTCATCAGTCAGGAGAGAAATGGACCCATTCGATTAATATTCTCAAAGAACAATTTTGGTTTCATTGATTCTCTCTTGTTCCCTTTTTTGAAATAAATTGGCTTCTGCTCTGATTGTTGACTTCCTCTAGGTTTTGCTTTCTCTTCCTTTTCTTGTTCCTAAGGCAGAAGCTCTGCTCGCGGCTGGAGACCCGTGTGGCGGTCACTGCTGCGTTTCCCTCCTCCACTGCTGCGTCCCTGACAGTCCAGTCTGCCGGACACTCACCGTCAGTCAGGTAAATGCTCTTTTTGTCATTTACTTTTTCTGTCTTTTATGCTTTGGGTCTAGAAGTGTGTTATTTCATTGGCAGATATATGAGGATTTTTAAGAGAGCTTTCTGTTTGGATTATTCATCGAAATCCATTTTGTCAGAAGACATGCTCTGTATGCGGGGCTTTTAAAAATGTTTAAAACTGTATGACCCAGAATATGGCCCGCACTCAAGTGTGTGCTCTACCACTGCTCCGTGCGACGATGACCAGTGCCGGCGAGGCTGCGCCTGCTGTAGGGGCTCCACGGGCTCGCCGTCCGCAGTGCACGATGCTGTCTGCGCTCTTCCTATCAAGAGGGTGCTGCCATCTGTCATCGTCTCCCTGCAAGCCTGTCCACTTTCCTCCACGCACTTGGAAATCCTCTGTTCAGATTGACAGCGTCTTGCTTAGTCGCCCACATCAGTGTGAAATGACCCTCTGGTTACCTTAGCCTCGCAGCCTCGGATGCTGCTGAAGACACTCTGGCCCTCGATGTGGTTGGCGCAAGCTGACTTCTCCTCCCCGTTACTTGCATTTTCCCTTTCGTAGATTTTTATTGAGGCCAATTTGTTTCACAAAATAGTATAAATCCAGATGTGCAGGTTCCCCCTTCCTCCAATGTATGTCCATACACCCTGCCTTCCACCAAATTACCAAGAGTCTGTCACCTCTGCCCACTGGGCCCCGCCATCATGTGCCCCTGTGCTTTTAGCCTTCAGTGTTTTTATGCTCAGTCCCCTTCAGGGTTCCCTCTTTGCCCCCGGCCGGGGCCCTGGGGAGGCTGTGAGGGACTGAGTGCCTCCCAAGAACATCCTGGGAGCTGCAGCAGGTGCAGCTCCCTGCCCAGGACCGTCCTGCCTGCCCGCCCTGGCCCAGCCACAGGGTCCTGGATGGACGACTTGCAGGCCTGCCCTCCACCGGCCTGGCCTGGTCAGCTGCAGGCTGAGGGACAGGGCTAGGCAGGTGGGCGGGGCTGGGCACCACAGCCAGCGCCTTTGAGGGGTGCCTCCCACATACTGCCCTCAGCAACTGGGGCCTGACCCCCTGCCATACTCCAGGACGCCTGGGGAAACCAAAAGGCCAGCTGGTCCCCCAACCCCAAGTCCCCAAGTGGGCAGAGACTCTGCCTGGACCGCCCCACCTGCCCTTCGTCCTTCTCTGAGCCAACTGCTCACACTCCCCTCCACTGCAAGTCCCCAGGGGCAGAGGCTGGAGGTCACACCATCACACCCGGAGCCCTGACGTGCGGCTCCAGACCCGAACCCGTGGTCTCCCGCAGAGCCCGCCTCTCATGCAGACTGTCCAGGGGCATCGCTTTCTCAAGACCCTATTTTTGAAGACAGTCATCATGCCAACCGTTCCTTCACTGAATTTTAGCTGTGTCCCACCTTAACCAGATTTACCTGTAGCTTTGTTTTTGTTCCTCTTGAATCATAAATTGAGTTTCTTTTCAAATAAGCCCCTTTGAGTCTGTAAACAACCCTCTGGGAGCTCCCCAGACACACCCGTGGGTGGTGTGACGGACCCCCTCCCATCTGGGTGTTGTCTCTGCCATGCCCGTCACAGCCTGGCTCCCCCTGTGCAATCCCACTGTCCTATTTGCCCAGATATGGTGCAGCAGGGCGGCCCTGGACCAGGTGGGGAGCAGAGTCGCAGGGACTGTCTACTGTCAAGTTCTCCTCCCCCTGCCTGGGAGCCGAGGACCCTCCAGGGAGGATGGAGGGCAGGGCTGCACCACTCAGCAGGGAAGCCACCACATGTCCCTCTGGGCAGGTCAGGGGCCCCATCACTCACGGCCTGAGCATGCCGAGCACACAGGCACCTGATGGCTACGTGTGTTTTCTATGCCTGCCTGCGGGTGTCCGGTCCAAACACTGTTCTCAGGTTGCGGCAGGTGTAGCCCTGTGCATCGCAGAACAGCCTTTGAACCTCTCCAGGGACGGTGTCCACTCCTGTGAGGGGTGTGGGTGGAATTCAGCTTCTTCCCCGTAGGCCTTTTCCCACATGCTCCTCCCGTCCCTGGGTCTGCGGGTGGATCTGCGGGAGGATCTGCGGGAGGATCTGCGGGAACCACTCCTTCCCCGCTTCCCAAGAGCTTTGCCCAGTCTGACCTCCCAAGTGTCAGCTACAGTGTGTCTCACGTGGTCGCGTAGAGACCGTTAAGTCGCTACTTTGTATCCTAGAATCTGTTGCCCCTCCTCTGAGCGCTGTCTTGACCATGTCCTACAGTCGTGTTACACAGTAACCAACCCTGCTCTCCCCAGACCTGTCTTTCCTCCAGGCAGCTGCTGCGGCTGCTCCAAGCCCCTGGGTTGAGTCTCTCCGTCGCTCTGCAGGGGCCTGGAGCGCATGTGCCCGCTGCATCCCGGCCAGGCCGCACCCACTCCTTCCCCCAGGGCGAGAGGGGCGTCACCCACAGCATCTCCTCTGCCAGCTGGAGACCAGCTGGGTCTCTAACCCGACGCTATTATTAAATCTTCTGTTGTCTCAGTGATGGGACTCAGCCAGTCAGTGGTCTCTTTGAGGGGTGTGTGTGATGGACCGAGTGCTTCTGTCCCCCAAAATCCTGTGTGAAGCCCCCACTCCCAGTGCCACTGTGTGGCGACAGGACCTCTAAGGAAGCTGATGAGACCTGAGGGCAGCCGGTGCTGCAGGACCTGTGTCCTTACACGAGGGCCGCGGCCTCTGTGGTGCTGCGAGCGGACTCGTGCTCTGCTGTGCCGCAGCTCGTCTTCCAGAAAGGACGCAGGAGGGACGGTCTCTGCATCCCCACAATTCAAGTGTCTTTATTTGGTGCTGCCACCCGATGCTAGTTTGCTGGGCATGTGGTTCTGAATGAAAACCCAGGGCCCCCCATCTGAGGATCTGCAGGAGGCGGGGCTGTCGGGGTTCAGCAGGGCTGGGGACTCTCAGCGGGGCTGGGGGTTCTGTGGCCCTGGGGGAACTCGGGGGGACTGGAGGGCTCAGTGGGGCAGGGGGGCTCAGCGGTGCCGAGGCCTGGTCCAGGAAGGTAACGGGGATGAGAGGGGAATCCTGAGTTCGGACCCGAGGGGCCTGTGGGTACCCGGGAAGAGCCACAGGTCACCACAGCAGCTCCACCGTGGTTGGAGAGGTCGAGGTCTGGGCGGCCGGGTCACAGCCCTGGACACTCGCTCATCTTCGTTTTATTTTGCGGCACAGAGGGGCTGGCCAGGCTGGTGTGGGACAATGGATTTGATGTCTACACTGTCCCCAGTCCTGATGCGCCTGCTGGAGACTTTTGAATGGCTGACACTGAACCCGGTGGCCAGTCGGCAGCCCGCAGCTCCTCCCCGGGCACTGGGGCGTGCTGGAGCCCCCCGAGGCAACCCCGAGGGCATGGACCTCGGGCGGCAGCCTGTGCCTGTAGGGGGGCTCCCGCAGGGGCTTCCCATGGCGACCACGTCCTGGCCAGAGTCCAAGCTGGGTCAGCAGAGGTCATCGGGCATGGGCTCAGGAGAAGGCCTCAGGGGACCCTGCTCTCTAGGAAGCATAGGCCTTGGGCCCACAAGCCACTACGGAGGCCGTTACCACTCATAACTGATGACCGGACGACCAGGGAGAGGGGCAGCAACTGTGGCCTGGGCCAGGCTGCGGCGGGCCGGCCCCTGGAAGCCACTCGCGCCCCCAGAGGCAGCATGGCTGGCAGCGTCCCAGTAGCCGCCTCAACGCTGCAGCATGGCCGCGTGACCAGTGCAGCCTGACCCCGGCCTTGGCAGCCCTCCGGCCACTCAAGCCGGCTGTAAGGGGCAGCAGACCCCAGGACATCCCTGGGTCGGCAGCAGCCTCTGGCCAACTCACGGTCCAGGCTGAGTGCACCTCGGTCTCCAGGGCCCAGTGTCCGCGCCCTGTCCTGCAGGGCTACCGGCCGCGCGTGGTCAGTAGTGCGCCCCGAGCAGAGCGGCCGCCCTCTGGAGGATGGTCTTGTGGCTGGTGTACATCGGGGTACGCCTGTCCACCACCTGCCACAGGATGGACACCCCGGCGTCCCAGGCCTGCAGGTGCTGAAGACAAAGGCATCCTGAGCCCCAAGGAGAGGACACCCATCCCCTGCTGACATCCACCTGCGAGGCACAGGCCCATCACCGCCTCGGGGTGCTCCTCTGCTGGGAACCACTCAGGTCCCTGTAGGGAATGGGGTGAAGACCCCACGTGTGGGCACGAACCTGAGTTTACCTGCTTTATTATAGACATCTGGCCCACAAAGAGAGCCCCAGGCTCTGCCCCCAGTGACAGTCTAGTCCCAGTTCTGGGTCAGGGATGTAGGACTGAGCTAAGCCAGGGCCGGTACCCTCACGACGCCTGCAGCCTCAGGAGGACCTGGTCCCAGGACGCCCTTCCGCCCTGACTGGGCTCCAGCACCTGTGGGGCCTGGCCTCCCCCTGCCCCGGGGCCCTCTGGGCAGGACTCTGCCCCTGCAGCCCTGTCTCCCCTGCCAGCTCTGGTCAGACCCTCCCTTGACCCCGAGGCCGTCCGGAGCCTGGGCCCAGCCTTACCGAGTTCAGCCTCTTCAGCACCACGTCACTCTGGTCTGGGAAGTGGATGCCAACGGCCACCGTCTCGATCCAGGCGTTGTCCGTGTTCCGCGGGTCATCCACATAACCTTTGTACACCTGCGAGGCCAGCAGGGCGAAGCTGCCCGGCCACCTGTCGCCCTGCGCGCCCACCCCGGCCCGGATCCCCTGCCTGGCCCGCCTGGGCCCAGCATGCCCTCGGCCCCACAGACACTGGGGCCCCCTGGGAAGGAGACTGACTGGCTATCCTGGCAGGACTAAGAGGGGTAAGGCCCCGAAGACCTCAGGCAGACGGGAGCAGAGAGGCAGCCACGCTCCTGTGAGCCCACAGAGAACTAGTCCCAAAAGGCCAAGCCACAGAGAGGCGCGCATTTGAGGCAAAGGGCTGGGGAGGCAGATGGGACGGTTCCCTTTGGGGTGATGGAATGTTCTAGAACTAGACGGAGGTGGCTCTTGGACGGCAGTGTGAATGTATCCAGGGCCAGTAGGTGTCCACTTGAAGAGGTTATTTCACCTCAGTAAAGGCGTTCATTTTAGCATCCTTTCCACAGCAAAGAGACTGCGGGTCCCCAGGTGTGGGGCCTGTGGCCAAATGGAGAACGGCCCGAGGGGCAGGACTGTGCCCACACCGCTGCTCCGAGAGGGCTGGCAGGGAATCATGACTATGACATCTTGACACCATGTGGTGACGTCGTCCTCATGATGTCACAACCCCATGAGTCTCTAGTGAGTGGCATGTGCCCCTTCAGGGCAGAGCGCAGGCACGACGGTGCTGGGACAGGCACCAGGCTGGCCCGCAGCTGCTCCCACTGTGCCCGCCCACCTGCCCGGCCCTCAGTGCCCCGGGCCACGTGGCTCCAGCCAGGCCAGCCTACCTCGATGCCCTGCACCAGCAGGCTCTCGAAAGAAGGCCAGAACTCTCTCCGCAGCACCTGTTTCAGCTTCCGGGGCAGCACGTCCCCTGGTTCCTGAGAGCCCTGACAGGAAGCGGGTGGGTGCATGGGCACGGCCAGCCAGATGCACCTCTGGCCACCTGCCCGGCATGGACAGCTCGCCAGCCCACCTGTCTCAAGCCAGAGTGACAGTCACAGCCTCTGTCCCCACAGCCTGAACTGGCAGGGGTATGTGTCGAGGTCCCATCTGGTGGTGCCCGCAGGATACTGGCCCTCCCTGGTCCCAGCAGGGTCCCCAGGCCCGGTCTAATGCCCTGGGCTGTGAGACGGCTGTGTCTTTACGTCCGCCTCCATCCCCCTGGCCTGGGTGCTCCCACTGACACAGTCCTCACCATCAAGGGGACCCTGATGTTCACCTCACCCATGCCCCCTTGCAGCTGCAGTGATGGGCACCGGGGCAGACTCATTTGACACTGCTCCCGGGATGCCCGCTGGCCAGCAGTGACCACTTTGGACTGGGGCTGCACGTGCACCCCAGGAAGAATGAGGCCTGCCAGGTGGGGGCCAGGTTCCCCTAGCCTGGGACAGGCGGTCAGCTGCAGGGCTAGAGTCACCCGAGCACATCAACCCCGCTGTGCAGTCAGACCTGAAAACCTGTCTGCTGCACCTGTCCCACCCCCACCCCTGCCCCTGCTCCCGGGGTTACAGACGCCCGGGAACAGGGTCAGGGAGTGGAGAGGCCAGGTGCTGGCATGGTCCTGCAGGAGCCTGTGTCAACCCAGAGCAGGAGGCTGATGGCAGAAAGCGCACCAACCTGGAGAAACCCTCAGTGGTTTGGGCCCTGGACAGTGAAGGCCGGGGCCTCTTGTCCGTCCCCACAGGGCCTCTGAGAGCCTCCAAACTCCACCCCACAACAGCCGCCCTGAATGGAGGGGTCATGCATCCCCACTCTGGACAGTGCCGTCCTGTCCTGACACTCAGGCTGGGCCCCTACGGCGGGAGCCAGGTTTGTACACACAGCCAGGGCCAAGTGTACCCCAGCCTGAGCCTGTCTGGCCCCGGCAGGGCAGGCGGCTGCTTCTGCACCCCGTCTGCCATGCAGATTGGAAGCAGGAGCGGGAGCCCAGCCTTCGTCCTCAGAACCCAGATCATGCCTGAGCAGCCCAGGACAGGGCCTGAGGGACTGGGAGTCCTGTCCATGCAGGAAGGGACCCAGGACCTAAGGACAGAGGCTGGCGCAGCTCACCCCTGGCAAGGTCCAGTGCTCAGAGAGGGCGTCCTTCACCACCAAGGCCTCCAGCACTTTCTTAAGCCTCTTCCTGCAGATGGCCCCATCCTGGTTCCGCCTCCAGCTGCAAAAAAGACATCTCACCTCCCGAGTCCCCTCTGACTCTGGCCTCGCCCCTCCTCTGAGCGGTGCGGGGTGGGGGTGGGGGGGCAGGGGGCATGTAGAGAGGGGCACAGGTGTGAGGCAACTCCAGGGGAGGGGACAGTCTGGGTTCTTCAGAGAGCACGACATCCCTGCCCTGTGTGGGCACATCCACTCTTGAGCCCCGCCTGAGGCCCTGTGAGCTGCCCTCTGTCTGGAGGGAAGGGGCGCCCAGGAGCGATTTCAGACGGGTGCTGGATCCTGGACGACTCACCGGGTGATGACGGGCTGCAGCGTGTGGTTGGGCCCGAAATAGCTGAGGCTCCCGCGTCCGCGCAGCCCTGTGCGGCCCATGGGATTCCTGCAGTGGGAGGGCCACTCAGCCGGTGGAAGGCACAGGACGGAGAGCCCCCAGGGATGGTGTGCAGCCCCTCCCGGCACAGCATCCGTGAAGAGGGCAGGGGTCCATGTGTGGGTCCCCCCACCAGCCTAGCTCAGTCTGAGGCAAAGTTGTCCTTGGGGTCCCCCAGGGTGAGATGGGAAAGGACCTCTGCCTCCTTAGGGCAGAATTCTGTCCCTAACCCAGGGGCTGGGTGTTAGTGTGGCCATCCTGTCCCCAAGAACATGACTGACGGCCCCAGACTTGCACACAGGCCTGGGCACGTGTGAGCAGACACAGGCATCAGCAGTCATACCAAGCACCCAGAGGCTGTGGCCACGGACAAGGGGCACCGCGCCTGTATCCTCAGACAACAGGTCAGCCGGGCCTCGCCCCTGGCTGCCCGCTGCCCGTGTCGGCCACATGGCGGGGCCCCTGGGGCTGAAGACAGCTCCTGCCACAGCACGTCTGTCACGTCCACTGGCAAGCTGGCCTTCCGCTCCTGGGGGGTGAGCCGGCCCGCTCTGCCGGTCGCCCTCTAAGGGTCCAGCGACTGCCCTGAGAGGGGAGTGCTGGGGCCACACCCGCAGGGGCGCACACGTGCCGTGAGCCTGCGTGCCGTGCGCACGTGTGGTCGAGACATGCAGGGACGTGTCTGCGCGTGCTCTGTGCGTGTGTGTGCACACGCTGCCCAGGTGTGCGCGCCTCTGGCCCCAACAGATGGAGGGACAGCCTCGTCCTGTCCAGCCTGAGCTGCTTCCCGGGAGGACTGAGCCTGACGGGGTCTCGAGGAGGGGAAGCCCGGCACGGAGGCAGGGACAGGCGGGGTGCCCGCCTCTGGGAGGGATGGAGGTGTTGGGGTGGGCACTGTCCCCCACATACACTCTGAGGGAGCTCAGAACGTGGCCTAATTTGGGGTTTTCGCAGATGTGACTGAAGAGGAGGCCGACGAAGGCGGCCCCACCTGGGGCCGCGGGGCGCAGGGGAGACACAGGTAATGAGGCCGACGGGGGTGACGCGTCTACGCGCCCAGGCAGCAGACGTTGAGTACGAACAGGTTGTAGTGTGAAAATCAAGAGCAAACCAAAAACAAAACAAAAAATAGCAAGAAGAAAGGAGGGTTACAAAAACAAAAACTGACAGGGAAAGTCAAGACGACCAACAAGACTCATGCTTTGAAAAGGCAGAGATGAAGCTGGCAGGAACCACCAAGGACACGGAGCGGAAAGTGAAAGCCGGACTCGTGGGCAGCGCCTGCCACCTGCCACGTACGGGGGCGGCTGCCGACCCCGCAGGTGACTCGCGTCAGAGGGCAAGTGAAAACTTTCTAGCCGCGCGGAAACCGCCGAGAAGGACTTCAAGAAGCAGAAAGCTCGGCTTCAGAAAGCGTTTAGGAAATCAGTTCGCTACCAAACCGCCGACCAGAGGCTGCCCGGCTGCGTCAGGCCAGAGTACCAATGTCTAAGGCGCAGGTGATCACCTGCCTCAGTGCAAGCTCCCGAGTGCACCCTGCTCTCCCCACCCAGACAGACAGCAAAAGGGGCCACACCCCCTCAGCAAAACCATCCGCAGGCAGCCCAGGTCAATGGACAGCGGGGCACAGAGTAGACGTGGGGACCGCCCCCCACTGTACCCCTACTCCCTCACTGGACCGTGGGGCGCAGTGCCCATCACAGAGCAGATGCGGGGACTGTCCCCAACCCCTAAAACACGACCTCTTACGTCCTTCCAGTCAGTCACACGGTCGAGCACAGTGTCACCCACTCCCGCAGAGGAATGGACGTGGGGCAGCCCCGTGGGCAGAGGGGAGGTGGTCGCAGCGGGGTCCTGTCCGAGCTGCTGTGTCCTGGGAGGCCCCGAGTGCTGAGCGAACCGCGCTGGGTTCCACGGGGTGTTCACGGGAAAATGGCAGTTTGTCAGGAGGGCGCCTGACCCCAGAGCCCCAAGCCCGGCGCACTCACAGAGGGAGCCCGTCCTGCACGGCATAGGGGCCATGGAAGCTCCGGCGGTCAACGGGCCCATCCACGGCGTTGAAGCAGATGTGGGACAGGGCGTCCGGGGCGCTGGCTCCGACCAGGAGGCATGACCGTGAGGGCGGGAGCAGAGTGCCGGGGGACTGGGGTGCCCGGGGCCACCGCCCTGCAGCGCACCCTGGGCCTGGGAAGGACGCTGCCATCCAGAGGAGCTGAGCCGCCCAAGGGCCGGCTGGACGAGGAAGGGCGCTCACCTGCCCGCGGGGTCCAGCAGGGCCCGCTCGCTGGTCTCAGCCGTGTGGAAGGGCGGGTCGTAGATGAGAAACTCCGTCTGCCGCAGACGTGACTCCCTCAGCACCCCAAGAGCCGAGGACCCCGCGACCACCCCACAGGGCCCACAGAGTGTCAGCCCAGGTCCCCACGGACCAGCTGGGCTGGCGACGGGACTGCAGGGCTGGCCTGGCCTCGGCCTCACGTTAGGGACGACGTTCCAACGGGCAGGGACGGGGAGAATGCAGTGAAAGCAACAGCCTGGAAGGTTCCGGAGAGGCCAGGAAGCCTGCAGGGCCCTCCTTCCCTCCCTCCTCCTTGTTGTCACCCGCCTGGTGCTCAGAGGGGACAGAGAGCGCACTGTGGACGGTGGGACCAGGACAAGCGGGGAGGCTGGAGGTGACGGGTCACTCTCTGTGGGGCCCGAGTTCAAACCCTGGGACCTCTCTGCTCCCGCCTGCGTCCTCCACTGTCCAGTGTGCCCGCGAGAGCAGCGGCTGTGCCTGGGTTCTGGGTCGGGGGCAGGACCACCCGAGCACCAGCCGCCCGCCTGGCGCACTCACCGCCCAGGGCACCTTCTCGTTGGGCACGGGGAAGCGCACCACTGGGCAGTCGGGGTACAGCAGGTGCCGGGCGTTCACGTGGTGGGCGTCCCCCGGGTCCTCCACAGCCTGCCTGCTGTCCGGCTGCTCCTCCGCGGCCTTCTGGGGAGCTGGGGACGGCACGCGGGCCGCCTGGGTCCTCTCCCGCACACGGGCTCGTGCTGACCCGGGGAGGGGCCCTGGCCGGACAGAGACCCGGGGGGCACCGGCAGCGCCGTGGCGTTGGGAAGCTCAGGCCAAGTCCTCCAACAGAGGGCAGCCGCCTGCTCCCGGGGCCGCGACACCCAAGGGCACAGCCGTCCTGGAGGCTTGCGCTCTGTCCCCAGACGGGTTGGGACCTGGCGCCTGAGGCTGCGCAGCAGGCACACAGGAGAGCAGGGGTTTGGGGCAGGGCCACCGGGTCATGGGCCCAGCCGCACCGGCGCTGTTCTCACCCAGGTTCCGTCCAGGGCTCAGGGCCTCCTTCCCAGCCCAGCAAGGGCTGCCCTCCCTGCACCCTGACTCCAGAGAGCGCCCTGGTGTGATGCGCTCCGCCCGGCCACACTCACCGGGAGCTGCCGGGCCCTCCGGTGAGGCCTGGAGGGTGCGGGCCACGCACTGAAGGGCTCGGGCCATCTCAGCCACCTGGAAGGCATGGCCAGCAGCATCTGGTCAGCAGCAAGCCTGCCCTGCCAACACGGGAGGGCCTGCCCGGGTCTCGTCCTGCCCTGGACACCACGTCTCCCTCATCCCTCAGGACCATGGCTGCTGACCGCCAGGTGCCTCCAGAAGACACGTACCCGTGAGGCTGAATGCTCAGGGCTTGAAGGCAAGAGACAATCCCGAGCGCAAGAGGTAGCGACCACAGCCACAAGGGGCCCGTGGATGTGGACAGAGAACAGCTCAGAGTGGCCAGAGCCGGGATAGTGATTTGCTCCCTCAGACTGGCCAGCCATGGGAAGTGCTGGTGGAATTTTCTGGACATCCCGCCTCCATCCCCACTTTCCTGGCTGCGCCTTCAGACGAGACCCCATGGATTCCTGCCCAGACATGCCCACCTGCTCCTCCAGAGAGGCCAGCCTCTGCTCCAAGGAGCCCGAACACTTTACACGCTCCATTTCCAGCAGGCCCATCATGGCGTCCACCCTGGAAGAGGGCACCTCTGAGCCAGTCCACGCAGCACAGGGAGGCAATAGTGGTCAGCCACCCTGCCAGGGTGTCCCTGAGTGTCCCCAGGTGTCCCTCAGCGTCCCTAGGCATCCCCAAGTTTCCCCAGGCACAGGCGCAGGTGCAGCACGGAGCGACTGCCTGACTCGCTGACATGCTTTGCCAGGAACCCCGAGCAGCTGCAGCCCTTCCGGGCCGTGGGCCGGGCTGGAGTTTCAAGGACAGTGTCTGGTTGCTGCCACATTTTGCCCCGGCACAGGAATTTCCCCCAGCTCTGCTGCCTTTGAGGTAAAGCAACTCCTGGCCCACCTCCCTTTCCTGGGCATGCCACTGCAGGTGACAATGTCGCACACGGCAGGGAGCTTGCGTGCGGGTGCCTCCCCTTTGTATGGTTCCAGGGCGGCAGGCTGCCCCACCAGCCATGCAGCGCCCCTCCTCCCACATCACCTGGCCGCCCGCCTGCCCACCCCGGGGCCTCCCCACAGAGAGAAGGGACCAGGCCAGGGCCCCAGGGTCATATGGATGTGCGACACCAGAGGCTGCGGGAGGGATGCCACAGCAAAGCAGCATCATGCCCCGCCCTCCTCCTGGTCACGTGAGACCCACAGCCAGGAAGGCCACTATCCCCACGTCTGCGACCCAAGGCAGACAGCCCTGTGCTGCACCCGGGGCTAAGAGGAGCAGTGAAGAGAAAGGACCCCAGCTCCTACCCTGCCGACGAGGAAGCTGGGGCCCAGCCCAGCTCCAGCACACAGGCCTGCAGGCCCCTCGCCCAGGCCCAGCCTTCCCTGGGTCCCGGGAGGGCCAGGGTCTGCTGGGGCCATGGAGGGAAGCTGGTAGAACTGCAGGGCCCATCCTGGGCCTTCCCAGGTGGGCTGTGTCCCTGCTGCGCCCCAGCCCCAGGGTCAGGGAGAGTGGCCGCAGGCCTGCACACGGCCTGGCCTCCGTACTTGCTGCTGAGGTCCTGGAGCTTCTGCTCTGGCCTGCACGCCTGCTGGAGCTGCCGGCTGTGCAGGTAGTGCTCCTTCAGGCAGGCCTCCCAGGACAGGAGCGCGGCCTCCTCGTTCATCTCCAGCTTGTTCTCTGCAGAGGAGACGGAGAGCCTGCACTCGTGGGGCGCGACTGCCTGAGTGCGTGCCTGCGTGCGTGTGTCTGCGTGCGTGCGTGTCGCGTGCCTGCATACGTGCGCG
>RJWH01009022.1:0-25793 GCA_004363575.1 Solenodon paradoxus | reverse complement strand
GAGAGAGAGAGAGAGAGAGAGAGAGAGAGAGAGAGAGAGAGAGAGAGAGAGAGATTTTGAAAGATTCCTAGATTGCTGTTGTGTTGGGCTCTGCGTTCCTGGTTTTCTCTGTGGCTTTTTTAGTGTTGTCTGTAGTTAGGGCTCAGTTCAGAGCAGGGCCAACCTGGAGAGACAGTGGCTGTCAGATGGCTACAGTTAACTCACCCATTTTCCATCGGTTGTCCGCCCATCCTGCTTTAGTCCACCTCCTCTCTTGGGTTTGGCAGCATTTTTCTCTTTCCTCAACTTACCATAGCCACTCTTCTGCTGACCTGTAGGTCAGTCAGTCCAAGGAACTTTCTCTTTCTGATGTGATGGTCAGCATGGAAACCTCTAGTGGGCCATAGTTCGTAAAAATCTCTCCTTTTCCATACTCCCTGGCCTCCTTCTTTTCCTGAAGAAGTCTTCTGTATTTGAGATCTTGGCCGAAAGACCTGTCCCATTCATGCTGTGCACCAGCTGGACTGTCGCCAGTTTCAATTCTGATCAAAGGGGAGATGGCAGAGTTGGTCTTGCCCGGGGGAATGGGCTTAGATTGTTTTCTCTTTTCAATGGCTGACATTTTTTTCACCCTCTCCTCTTCCTCCCCATTCCTGAAGTTTCCCAGGCGCCTCATTTCCCCAAGCCAGGGTGATTGGTAGATCTGAAACCTCTGGGATGGGTGGACTTTGGCTCTTTCGGGCCATTTGGCTCTGGAGCCTCCTCATCTAGCAGAAACCATCATCTTTCACTTCTGCTTTTTTCCTCAGGGACAGAGGCGGGTGTTAATTCTATAGCAGCTGAATTCCATTCTGTTTGTCCTGAACTTCCTACCCTTTCCCCTAAAGCCCTCTTTCCTATTGACCAAATCTCTTTACCTTGCTGGGGGGGAAAGTATTTTGTTTTCACATCTATTTTCTAACTGGAAGGCAATTTGATATGTAAATATCTGCACTTCTGTGTGAGCCTACAAATCTGTACGTGCTGGGGTTTTTAACTCTGCTATTTCTTAATAAAGAAATCTTTTTCTGGGGGAAAGCAAATTAGTGAAGGAGACTTGAGTGGGTTTTAGAAATCCAGTGGTGTCTGTTTCTTTATGTTTTTGCCTCGTTTCCCCACTTGTACCTAGCATGAGTGTTTGGCCCCCTCCCCACTCCTTGACCTCCTTCATTTGAGAACTGCCCTCAGCCCTAAGGGGACAGAAAGAGGGTCTTGTCCTGTGTAATACCCCCTGGGACCACTTGGATTGGCTCAAGGGGTAACCTAGCAACCTAGCCCCCCATCTATCTCACCATGACCTGCCTTGTTAGTCGTTTCCTTCCAGCTCAGTTCATTTTATACTTCTAAGACTGGGGCCAGTCTAGGGAAAATTGCCAATGGATTATAGTAAATGGTTTAAAAATGATAATTTGTTCTTGTGCCTTGGTGCTACTAGAAAAAAGCCAGGCTTCCAATAACTCAAAAAACATTTGTGTCGGTTTTGAGACTACGCTTTAGGAATCATTGCAGTCCTTAGGCTGTAGGATTTAGAAATGGCATCAAAGAATAAAACTGTGACTGTCGTCACTTTCAAAGGGTGCAAGCCCATCTCACACAAAAAGGGTGTCATTGTGGATTTCAGGTCTTGGAGGGATATGAAAGGGGAATGGCAACTAGAAAGCTGCTTCGGTAACTTTTTTTTATGCCCAGTAAGGACATCGGTGTAGGTGGAAAAGCTGAATCTAATTAGCTGGGTCTAATTATTTTGAAAATAAACACAAAATAGGTTTTTGCAGGTTTAATCTATATAGTGAATTTCTAGGAAGGCCCTGACTGTCTAAAATGAGGGAAGATGGTGCTTCATTTTGCTCAGAACTGTACCAAGAGTTGTGACTTGACAATTATGACACCAACAGGAGATGCCATCCGTGGACTTTTAAGTTGCCATGACAGTGTACCTCGATGAGTCTTCTTTCTGGCAGTCTCAGTCACAGTGAATCTCCGTGCAGGGAAAACATCTGATTACTCGATTACATCTTCTAGTGTAGTTTGTGTAGGAATTTGTATATTGAAATAGATATTATTAATTTCTTTCCTTTTATTTCTCCTTTATATTATAGTATTATATTGCTGTTCTTGACATTATGTGTATAAGCAGGTTATATTAACTATGAAATTTATTTCAGGGTGCCAAAGGGTACATTAGAAAATATTGTATATACCAAGGGAGGGCTGTGGGGGTTAGGGGTGAGAATCATTATTCTAGATGATCTGAAAGGTCATTTTCTACCTTTAAGTATTGGACAATATAGAAACTAAACATTCTTCTTTAATGTACTGTTTTAATTTTAAAAGTAACACCTGCTTATTGTTGAAAAGTGGGAAAGTTCAGGAAAGTAACATTTTAAAAGTCATCCATATACTCATCTACAAACCCTGATAATCACTTAATGTTTTAGCTTATTTCTTTTCTACATATGTGTATTTTCAAACACAACTGAAATTTAACTACATAATTCTGTAATCCTGCTTTTTGAAAATTTAGCATTGCCGTATCTTTAGGAATTCTTTGATAATACTTCTTAGGGACTCCATCGAAAGTACCTAACCAGTCCCGTATTGTCAGACATTTAGGATTTTCCAATTTTTCATTGATACAGATAAGTCAGTCATGGATTTCCTTATATGTGGGCATGTGTGTCCTGATGTCCTTAGGGCAGATGCCTAGATGTGGAATTACTGAGTCAAAGGACTTTAAAAGGTACCTGAGAAATAAGGCCAAATTGCTTTGCAGAAAGGCGATCCCTGTTTGTCCTGCCAGCTCTGTATGGAGAGCCTGCTTCAACACACCCCATGTAAACATTTAGTAATTTGATAGTGGTAACCTAGCATCTCAGTAGCAGAGAATTTCTATTTTCATTAATAGTGAGGTGAAACACTTTCCCCTCCCCCCCACCCTGTTTCTTGCCATTCGTATATTGGGAATTGCTTATGCAAATCCTTTGTTTTTCTCTGGTGTGGGGTGGTTGCTACCTGACTGATAAGTGAGAGCTTGGAGTTCCACTCCACCGGGGGCCACGGAGTGAGGGGCCCTGCTTTTTGGTTGGCTTTACAATCTGGAACTTGACCTAGACTTACTGCCTGACATGGCATGCCCCCTCTTCAAGGTCCCCTTCCTGCTATCTTTTCTGCCAGCCACTGCCCATGTTCAGCTATTGTCTGTTGCAACTTGGCTAGATGGTCCGTAGTTTTGTGCCTAAAACTAGAGACATGACCGTTGGTTATAAAACCTGGCCTCTGTCAAACCATACAGCAGTATGACAGGAACAGATACATACAGCAGACAGGAACACACTGTCGCTTGTGTCCGCTCTTGCTCTCTCTCACCAAATGAAGTACCGTGACTTACCTATGGTAAGCCGAGAGACCAGAGCCCAGGTGTCCCGACCCCAGTCCAGGGAGCTCACCAACACAACCCACGTGTCAACTGTAATGAAATGAGCCTTTGATTTTTTTAGAATTGAATTGCAAGAACTCTGTTTTACAAATTAAAATAAACTCATGTGCACTTCCCCATATGTGCAGTTTCCCCACTCCTCAGATATGTGTCAGCACACCCTGCCCTCCACCACATCACCAAATGTCCTTCACCACTGTCCAGTGGCCTCCGCCACCACTTGCTCCCCACGCCCCCTTCCCATTCCCTATTGGTCACCTCAGTTCTGTTGCAAGTGTCCAAGGGTTGGTTTTGTTTCCTCTGTTCCTTTGTTTTGTCTAGTCACATTCCGCCTATGAGTGAGGTCATCTGGTATCTATCTTTCTTCTTTCGACTTACTTCACTTAGCATCATCCCCTCTAGATCCCTCCATGTTGATTCAAATGACAGGGATGCATCTCTTCTAAGGGATGTGAACTATTCCGTTGTGTTTATGCTCCACATCTTCTTTATCTACTCATCTGATGTTGGGCACTTTAGGTAGTTTCTACTTATTTCTTTAACATTCAGTAAATACTTGTTGACAATTGACCACATGTTAGGGTTAACTTTAGGAGAGGTTGCATCGTTGATCTTATTCTTTTGTAAGTGAATTGAGGAACAGCAATAATTTTAATGTCTGCATATGGCCATTTTGGATTAATTGGACCAACGATCTCTCCATTTTAGGCATATAGACTCTATATAGTTGGACTGACATGGGGGTGGCTGTTGGGTTTTGGTTTTACTTAAATCTATTAAATCTCTGTCCGGACCCCTGTACTTAGGTTGAACTGATGGTGGGGGTTTCTTTAGTACAGAAAGTCAGGAAGTTGCCTTGCTGGGTTCCCACAGTCAAGTTGGTTGTCCCTTTGTGAGAGCCATTGCCCTGGGCTCCTTCTGACGCTATCCCTGGCAGGTCCCAGAGGCAATGGTATACAAATGCTATATTGGTGACTGTGAAGTTATAGGAAAAGGTGAAGCCTACATATCAAGTGCTATAGAATTCCGTTTATTTAGGGCCTTCCTGGAGGAGGAGTCTTGGCTGGGTCTAGAGGGGAGGCAGTTCCTTCCCACTTGATTGTGTTGTGGTCTGAATACTATAGAATGTGGCCAAGGACGTTGTGTGAAGCTAAGGTGGCTTCTATTGTGAAGGAGAGGTGGGAGAGCCACTTCTTTCCCCAGCTGGGAAACCTCATACCTCATCGTGAATTTCCTGACTGGGAGACGAAGGCATTGCAGCTCATGGGGACTATGGTGATCTGATCGGTGCCCTTTTTTCCTTTTAAAAACCCTCGGTAGCTTTTTTTTTTTTTTTTTTTTTTTTTACTGCCCTTGGTCTTTAGTGGCCCCACTGCGGCCTCTGATTCTATGAAAAGTCCAGATGGGGGGTCTAGGAGTGAACGTGTAAAGCAGGGCCTGCAGCAGAGCACCCCGCTCTGGGATTTTCAAGGAGCAGGAAAGGGCTTTGTAGGGTTGACCGTTTCGTTGGGAGATTTGGGAGGAGCTGATCAGCATCCGCTGGGGGTAAGGCCATGAGAAATGGAGGCAGCGAGTGAGAGGGGCATTCGTTCAGCTGGGACGTTTAGTGCCCCAAGTGCATCCCTGATGGACCAGGGAGGAGGAAGCTGCCTCTACCCCTGAACAGGGGAGGAGCTGGCTGGACTCGAACTCTTTCTCCTTGAATCTGGACTTGTCCACTTCCTTCTAGCAGCCTATGGATGTCAGGAAAGTTGCCCAAATAAGTCCAAAGCCAGCGCTGATCACTTTCCTGTGAACCGAGCTAGGCTGCGCTAGGCTTCTCCAGTGGGCTCTCTCTCCATCACCAGCCTCCCTGGGCATCGGCTTTGGCACTCTCTACCCTGCATCACATCACCCTCTGGGAGTGGCTTGGATAACAGTTTGTCTCCAGGCTGCAGCAGGTCCCAGTGACCGTCAGTATATAGACAAGCGCGCATTGGCATAGCCTCTATGCCCAGTCCTGAGCTCAGTACCCTGAAGGTTACAAAAAAGTCAAAAGCCACCATTTATTAACACTACGTGCCAGGAACTTTGTATTATCTCATTTATTTCTCTAACAACCCCAGGAGGTAGTAGGTATTATTAGATCATTGACCTTTTTTAAAAATGTTATTTGTATTATTTTTAATTGAGATTTAATGAACATATATAGCCTGTGTAATTTCAGGTGTAAAACATGATGACTTAATGCATTTATATTTTGTAGATATATATAGGAAAAGGAATGTTTATGTATGAAATTGCCTGACATCACTTAACTTGTAAGTGGTGGAACCAGGATTTGAAAATATTTTGACTGAACTGCAAAGCCTTTGCTCTTGGTCACTGGCAAACGAGGAGTCAGAGGGGAGCTGGGCCTTGATGGGAGTGAAGTGGCGGTAGCAGGGTGGTGTAGATTGAGGGAGGTTGACGCGCTGTCATGCACTGAGTATTGATTTTGTGCAGGAAACAGAGCTGAGTATTTAACAAAGATCATTTCATTCAGTCTGCCTAACAACCCCACCAGGTTAGTACTGTTATCCCCATTTTATTGATATGAATGGTGAGGCTCAATTAGTGTTAGTGACACAGCCAAGACTTGAACTCAGATTGGCCAGTGCTCCTAACTGCTAGGTTGCTTGCCCTGCAGGAGCTTCCACTTGCTGTCCCCAGGCTCTGGAGGGACCTAAGGGCAGAGAAAGAGCCCACTGGACTAGCCTACCTCTATTCTTCCCAGGGGAGGTAGAGCTGACCGCTCCCTGGACCTCTGACAGCCTCCTGAAATGGGAGGGTCTAGGGTCTCCAGGTCTGAAGATAAGCCTGTGGGACTCCAACCCTTGGTTGTCTGGGCTCAGGGCACTACTTGGCATCTTCTGGATGTTCATGGGGCTGAACAGGAGTTTCTGGCAGCTGTGCTTAGAGGAGCAGTTGTGGGCTCTGGGCTACAGACCCACTAGGCACTCACTGCCTTTCTCTCCTCTCAGCTGCTGGCCTGGAGTCTACACCTGCCCCTTCCACAGTCCTGGGATCAGGGGAGCCCTTTCACAACTACCTACTTTTAGCCTAGATTCACCCTGTAGGTCTAACAGGGGAGGAGGTCTGTCATTTATCTCTTTCTGATAGTTCCCTTCCCCCCGCCCCCCCTTAGACTTAATGGATATTGCCCTCTGGGGTTAAAGTCTTAGGAATCACCTAGGCTTCCCCTGGTGTGTGTGTCTTTTAAGCATGTTAGGTCTTATTCACTCCCAGCCCCCATCCTTCCAGAAGTCTGTGCTAGAAGACCGGATAATGACTTTGCTGTTGCCCCAAGTTGGCAACCAGGGACTTGGGCCATTTTATTTCATTTTATGTTTTCAAAACTTAAAATATTGTTCCCTTTCAAATAGATATAAAAATAATAGATAACCTTTGAAATTAAAATGAACACTTCTGTCCACCGCCCAATTCTACCCCAAGCCCCTGCGGAGATCACCACTGGAAACCATTTCGTCTAGATCTTTCTCATCTCTTATCAGGGTGTAGTTTTCCTTTCTTCAATAAAAGTGGAATCACCCTTCACATAAAAAATGCAGTACTTGCCTTTTCTCCATGATATAACACGGACTTCTTTGACAATAAGGACATTTTACAAATTAAATTAGTTCCCTAATTTTAGAATCTCAAAGAATATAAAATCACGACGAGTCTCCCGAAGTCATTAAGTGGTTTTCTACATTGTGTTTCCTGGTTCCACGGTATTGTGTAAGTGAGCCATCAGGTCTCTAATTCCCCACTTGTGTTTCCAGTGTTTCACTTGTACAGGCTGAACTGTTGGGAATATATTTAGCCGTTGACCTGTGTGGCTCCTTACTAGCTGGAACTCTAGAAGGGGAACACCTAGGTCAAAGGGCGTACATGTCATGGAGGGTCCAGTGGCTTTCCAGGTGTGGTGCCTTGAAAGCTTGTTGGTTTTCCTATTCTTTCTTCACCCTGTTTGAGTCTCAGTGTCCTCTGGAAACAGGGAGGATGACGCCACATGGGTTTGAACTGTGTGGGTCCACTTCCACATGGCTCTTTTCTATCAGTGCTTCCGTATTTATGGATTCAGTCTACACAGATATAAATGGATTGGCTCCCCACTGACGCCGAGCCGAAGGTACAGTAAGGGACTTGAGTGTCCTTGGATGTTGGTCCTGAAACCAATCCCCTCTGCAGATCTCAAGGGACGGCAGTAGATATGCTCTGGGGGATTCATGACACATGAATTTTCCACTGTACGGGCATCAGGGCCCCTAACTCCCACTTTGTCCAAGGCTCCGCTGTATTGGCAAAGCTCTTGGTTCCTGGCCCCATGTGTTTCACTAAAGGATGGCAATTTTTCAGCACTGTTGGCACTTTGAGGCCACTTGGGTTCCTCCTGGTTTCTCTGGTGAGGCTGACACAGGCCAGCCCCTGAAGCAAGCAGCCACTAAGGGCAGGGGGCTGAAGGCAGCTGAGAACAAAGCCTGGAAGTGGAGCGGCCTTGACTTCACTCTGGAGGCAGCACTCACTCCAGTGTGTGCTCCCCCCATGAGCTAAGGCCAGCAGAAACGGAGGAAGCCAGGGGGCTTGGTCACCAGTCCACCTCCCAGGAGATGGTGTAGTTTCAGTGGGCACAGGGTGGGGCCCGGAAAAGGAGGCCCAGAGGAAAGGCCCTGCTGAATTCACATCTCTCCTCCTGGACCCTACCTCTCTGGCTCCTGTTAAATGAAGAGGTGCAGGGAGAAGGAAAGGGCTGTCTCCCATTCTTGGACCCCAGCAAGGCTTGTGGCCATGAGTCTGAGCTCTGAGGGAGACTGGTTAGCAGGAAGGGAGCCATTGAGGGCCTCAAATGATCTTTAGAAAGGCAAGGTTAGTATGTGGAGGACATTTTGCTGAGTCCAGCTTTGAAGAAGACGGGTCTGTTCCCACCGCCACCCTTCTCCATAGGAAAGAGTACTGGAGACGGTAATTTAGTTCTACCTCAGTTTATTGCTGCCAAACTGTCTCCCTCCATTCCATCATATTTACACTCAAACCCTTCCCTATAGCTAGTTTTCACTGGCGAAACACATCCAGAAGTGTGTCCACTAAGCAGGCAGTCCTAGATGTAGTGGGCTCCAGGTCCCCAGGCCAGTGGGGCACCAGAAAAGGGTACCTGGGAATTCAGGGCACAGCGGCTTAATACGGGAGTCAAGGGAGGCCTCCACCAGCAGATATTCTCCCTCCCTTCCGGAGCTCTGACTACATCAAAACTGTGGCAAAACAAAGTTGAGATAGTGGATTCCCCCGTGTTGAGGCTTTCTTCGCTTGTAAGAGTGCACACACATGACCAAACATGGGCCCAGACGTGCATCTGGTTTCTGAGGGGCTGTTCTGTCCTTGGAAGCCAGGTCTGACCATCTGCCATTGGCCTTGGGGGAAGTGCTGGTGGAGGGACCGGCATGGGTGGGGAAGGTGTGCATTGTATGAGGTGGTGGCATTGTTTCAAGCTGGGGGACTCGCTGCTTGGCCTGAGTTGTGCGGAGGTGTACAATGGAAGAGCAGGAGACGCCATGACGCTGGCAGCCCAAGGCCTCTCCAGCCCCCTCTGTAGGCCCCACTGGTGTCCTGGGCCACAGGGAACAGGAGAGCAGACATCTACTGTCACAGAATGTCTGAGCTAGCAAGGGCTTCTTATTCCAACCAGTCCTAGACTCCGAATGGGGAAGTCACTTGGTTCGAGTCACATAGTGATTTAGTGGCTGAACCTCTACTAATGTCAAGAAGGAAAGTGGGAAAGGTCCCTGTGATTTTCTTCAAATCTTATTTAGGGAAATCAGATGACCCATGATCAGTCAGGGTCCTTTGAAATGTCTGGCTTTCCCTAGGGTTTTCACACTGACCTGAAATAATGACTGGACCCTCTTTTCTGGAACAGCATGACAAGGAAAGGCAGTATGGGGGCAAAGAGGGTTGGAGGCCACAGTGGTGAGACATGGCAGAATAGCTCCTAGTGTCCCACTTTCTGTGACTGTCCTGTGAGGCCTAGAAAGGCTGTATTGTCAGTAGCTGCTGGAGGGAGGGCCGGGCAGCTGGGATGAGCCCTCAGGACTGGACTCACTGCTCCAGTCAGGCCTGTAGGCCCCAGTCGAGCCTGTAGGCCCCTGGCCAGCCTCTGTGGCCCTAGACAGCCCCAGGGATCAGTCAGACCCAGTGCCAGTCCTCTGGCCCCTCCCCGTGGCCTTGGCTGCTGGGGCGCTACCCCCTGCCTCATGGAGCTCCCGCCAGGGAGAGGCCCTGCAGCTGTTCCTCAGCGCCCACCAGCTCTGCCTCGTCGCGACCGCTCTCTGAGCCCTCGAAGCAGCCAGAATCACGTGGGATGTCCACCTTGGATTCGGACATGGTGTGTGCCACTGGCTCCTGACTGCTCTCAGCGCCCTCTTCTGCCTCCTCGCTGCCAGCTGCCAGGGTGAGAGACCAATGTGAGGAGGGCCTTGGGCCTTGGGCCTTGGAGGCGGGGTGGGGATGGGAAGCTCTAGGGAGCCCATGTGGGGATGAGGACCCTGGGAAGCCCGCCGCTGGCTGTCTCTCCCCCTGAGCACCCACCACCACCCCCGCTCTGCGCCCTGCCCCCTGCAGCTTAGAAGCAGGTGGGTGGGGGTCTCCAGCCAGCTCCCAGACCTGCAGCTCCAACCTCGTCAGCACTGAGCTAGGAGCCAGCAAATGTGGCTTTGAACCCGGCTCTGTATCACCAGCTCTGAGGCCTTATAAATGCCCCAAGGGGAGTTAGGTTCTATCATCCTAAGGCCCTTTCTCCCGCAAACTTGGCCTGACATTGGCCTTCCAGTGTGGAAAGTGCCCTCCCACCGCAGAGGGTGCCCGTGCGGTGTGGTCAGGGACAGCCCAGGACAGGCCTCCCCTTCTTGGAACACCAGGGGGCAGCCCCACCGGCTCCTTAGCCCACTCACTGTCATAGTCCAGCAGCAGCTCAGCGGCCGTGAGCAGCTTGGCTCGGTGCTGCGGGTCCATGATATGTAACTCGTTGAGATGCGTTTCCCGCAGTTCTTTGAAGTCCTCCAAGGTCTGGTAGCCATTGAGCAGCAGGGTGGATGTGTGCTCCTGTGGGCAGAGAAGGGCCACCATGCAGACATTGACAAGCCACCCCTCCTGGGGCCCCTCCCTGTGTGCAAAGCTGACAGGCCCTGGCCCCCATCCTGGAACAAGTGTGCCTCCCCTTGACCCTAGACAAGAGCTGGGACGAGCTCAAACCTCCAGGCCGATGCGCTCCAGCAGCTCGTGCAGGGTCTTGGGCTTCGGCCTCTTGCCTTTGGTCTGTCGGCGGCTTGGGCGGGCGGGCCCCACGGCCTCCTCGGGCAGCACATCCACGTAGATGAACTTGAAGGAGCCCAGCTTGCCATTGAGCAGGCCCAGCCATGTCCCCACGGGCGGCTTTTCAATGATCTGAATCACATCCCCTTTCTGTGGGAGGACAGAAGGGCAGAGCCAAACAGGGGAGAGCGGGCACCTCTTGGCTTTCTCTGACGCGGCCCTACCCTGGCTCCCTCCCAGCTCAGGAGGCACCCACAAGCCCAGCGTACCTGTAGTTTCAGCGAGTCACGGTCATAGGGGCTGGGAGTGAAGTCGGTGTGAACTCGTGCCCGGCCACAGAAGGGCCCTGTGTACTGGGGGGCGGGTGGGTCCTCCCCGAAGCTTCCAGAGCCTGGACTGGGGCTGCAGAGCTCACTGCCTGCGGGACATAGGGCAATAAAGAAAGTTGCCTTTATGCCAGGACAGCTGGGGCAGTGCCCGGAGATTCCTTCCAGGGGCTCCGGCTAGAAATCCCAAGGATACATGCTGGGGAAGAAAGCAAATCTGGCAAATCTCCCATGGCAGAGGATTCGGACCCATCCCCGCCCCACAGGAGCGCGGCTTCACCTCTGGACCCCACACTCGAAGACAGATGTCCAACAAGGAGAAATGGCTCATTGCCCGAAGCATGACCAAACTGAGAGGCCTCGAGAGACCGAGTGGGCCGATACCCCCACTGAACAGTTGAGGAAAATCGAGGCCAGAGCCCAAGTGATCTGCCCAAGCAGATCTGCCCATGCCCTTTCCCCTACAATTGGCAGCACTGGGTCTACTAACTCCAGGTCTCCTGACTCCCACGCAGGTCTCCTGGCTGCCAACCTCAGCCCAGGAAGACACAACTGCATAATTTACTTTGCCTACTTCGTAGGACTCAGTATCTAGTTAAAAGGTCACATAGGAACTCCCACTGTCTCTGCAAAGGGCAGGATGAAGGGTGTTTGAAATGGCTTTCAGTGGGAGCAGCGAGTTGTCTGTGGAGCCAGAGAAAGAGCAGAGAACTTGGAACTAGCCCAAGAGGTGACGAAGGCAGTGTCCACTGGGTGTGCAGCCCAGAGCCCACAACTGCTCCTCCAGGCATGGCTGCCAGAACCTCTTGTCCTGCCTCATGAACATCTAGAAGATTCCAGTAGTGCTCTGAGCCCAGCAAACCAAGGGTAGGTCTAAGACTGAGTCTTCAGATCCAGCTGGGGTGTCAGAGGCTCAGGGGCTTGGGCCTTGGAGGAGGGGTGGAGATGGGAAGCTCTGGGGAGCCCCATGTGGGGGTAAGGACCCTGGCTAGCCCACTGTGGGCAATTTCTCCCTTGAGCACCCCCTCCACCCCTGGCCCACTTCTCCCCGCTAACTCCCCTGGGAAGAGTGGGGGAGGACTGCTCCAAGGAGCCAAAGCGTTGTTCCTCTGCCCTTCAGGGCCTGGGGACAGCAAGTGTTAGTTCCTCTAAGGCAGATCTGAGTTCAAGACTGGGTCACCTTGGGTAAGTCACTCGGCCTCCGTTTTCCCACCAATAAAGCGGGGATAATAATAGTATCAGCCCCATGAGGTGGCTGCAAAAATTGAACATGGAGGGGACTGGGCGAGTTCCCAGTAGGCAAACGTTAAAGGTTCATTTCTCTCTCTTATTTTTCAGTCAGTCTTATGGAAGGAACATCATGACATTATGTCGGTTTAAGGTGTGCATCATTGTAAACCAACATCCACCTGGAATTCATTAAGTTCACCACCCCCAGTCCAACTCTGCCCATCACCACATAATTGATGCCTTTACGGGATTTGCCCACCGCCCTCCCCCTTCCCTTCTAAGGTTCATTGCTCTTATCGGCTCCCAGACAGCCACCAGCATAGCCCTGACCCTATGCCCTTCTCCAGACTCAGCAGCGACCCCACTCACCCGTGGAGGCCTGGCGGCTGAGTGCTGGGGGCTCCCGCTCCTCTTGCTCAGAAAAGGCCAGCGCCATCTTCTCAGGGCCGGGGCTGTCCAGGCTGCAGTCTGGAGATGTCGGGGAGGCTGAGCCCTCCTCCAGAGTGTCTCCCTGTAGAGGAGGGGAGGCAGAAAGCCCTGAGCGGCCTCTGCTGAGGGTACACGGGGGCCAGTCCGGTGCCCAGGAGGAAATGGGCCTGGGCTGGGCGGAGAACCAGGCCTGACTTAGCCCCGCGCTGTCCCTTACCAGCTCCGAGCCCTTTTTCTCTTTTGTAAAGTGGGAGTGACAGTCCTCGCCCAGCCAGAGCGTGGATGCAAAGCTATCACTAGGGCAGTCAAGCAGGCCATGGCGCCCAGAAGAAACTACTTTTGACTGTCCCTTTTGTGCCAGGCACACCTGTCATTACACGGACTCCTCACAGTGACACTTGAGTGTCCAGCCATCCCAAGTTTACAGGTGAGACTAATGGAGGACCTTTCCCAAGGTCACCTGATGACAGAGTGGCTCAGCCTCACCACACCTCAGTGTGGGGGCAACTCTGGCACCACAGGCCCCCTGGGAAGAAAAGCCCCCCCGCTTTGTAGCAGTTGCCAATTCCTGTGTTGTAAATACTCCGGGCTGTGGACAGCAAGCGGTCCCCGTGACGATGCTGGATGGACCGAGCAGCACCGCAGACCTCAGGGCTAGAGGCGAGGGATGGGCAGTTCAGTAAACAGGAAGTGAGGTGTTCTGAAGCTTGACTGCAGCCCCTTCATTTTGAATAGAATGTATTTAGTTCTAACTTTGTCTCATTTAATTGTCAGTTATAATGGTTGTGTTTCACCCCTGGTTCGCAAAATTCTGGAAAGTCTCACGGAGCGCTGCCCTGAGCTGGGAGAAGCTAGGACTCCCACAGACCACTGCCTGGGAGCACGTCAGCCAGCCACCCTGTGTGGTTCCAGCAACTTGGGATGTCCCTGCCCCACAGGAGTCTGTCCTGCCTTCCCTCCATGGGCCAAAATCAGCCTTCTCTATGTCTCGTTCTGGGACGCTTTGGAATCAAGCCGTCCCAATCCCAGGGACTTGGAGGTGGATGAATTTGCCTCAGGCCATCTCTTTCCCAGGTGCCCTCTCCTCAGGCCGGCCTTCCCAGTCAGTTTCTGCCTCCCCAACTTCCACCCCTTCCCCACCCCCACCTTTGCTCTCTCAGGACCCTACTTCCTGAGAGGGAACACTTCTTTGTGACATTTTTTGTACTGAATCCATCCTTTAGTCACTGTCAAGGAGGCCACACATGCTCTGGCAGAGTGTCTCCTGTCCTTCCTGCCCTCCACCCCACCACTGGGTCCCCAGGCCTCACCATCTCCTCTGACAGCGCCTTCACCATCATTTTGCCCATCTTCCTGTTCATGGTTCGGGAAATCACCGCCCTCCACTTCTTCCCCAGCTTTTTGCCACTCTTCCCAGCATCCTCCGGGGTAGGTACACCTGAGTCATCTTCAGGAATCTGTGACAACAAAAGAGGAGGTCCAGGGACCTTGGCGAGCCTGCCTGGGTCCAGGCCTTGGAGCCAGAGACGGGAGGGTTGAGGATGAGTGTTTCTAGTTCCTACTTCCTGACCCCTTCCCCACAGCTCTGTCTTAGGCGCTATTCATTTGTAATTAATTTGCCATTTCATTTCTAATTGAACAGGGTGCAGGTGAGTTCTGGGGGCCCCAGAATTTTGGTGAATGGGAGAGATGGGCCTTCAGTATTTAAGCAGGCTTTGCTTAAAAAAAAAATCCTCCAATCTCTTTTGTCCCCTCTTCTCTTCCTTCACTCCACACCCAGCCCAGGGCTTTGCAGCCAGATCCCCCCACCCCCAGGAGGCTCTGAAACTCACGTTATCATCCAGATTAAATTCCTTCTCGCTCACAACAGGGGAGCTGGGCTTGGATTTGGCAAAATCCTTGAAGCTGCTGGAGCGTTGAAGTGAGAGCTGGAAGAAGCAGAGATGTGGTTAGGATGCTAAAATGGGGTAGGAGCTGTTCCTACTCTCCACTAACACATTCCCCAGAGCTGGGCACAGCGTGTGTACCCTGAGGGCCCAGGGCTAATGAGGTGAAGCCCTAAGACATTGGGGGAGCAACCCAGTCTCTTTGGCATAAGGATTATTGAGGACTGGTTACTTTTAAGCAACAGCAGACTCAAGAAGTTTCTCTTTACCTCTTCCTAACTGTCTAAAAGAATTTAGTCAGGGGCTCTGTAGCAGGAAGTGAGCTATCACCAGAGATAACTAGAGAGACTGAGCTAAATGCAGTAGATTGGGCCAGGGGCCGGTGGTGGCGTGGGGGGAACACTTAGTCAGGCCTGTTTGTTCCAAGTCCTCTGTGTCCTTTGTTTGCGAATCACCGGGCAAACGTGTTTACCAAACATTTGCTCTTCACATCTTCCTGTGAATTGTCTTCCTTCCCTTTGAAATCCCAGCCCCCTGGTCACTTCCTTGCTCAGAATGGCATATAAACCCCAATTGCCCAACTGTTGGGTAGCCTCATATCTTTATGTGTTTCCCTTGTGTATGTAATTACCTTTGTTTTTCTCCTATTAATCTGATTGATGTCAATTCAATGGTCAGACCAGACGAAAGAACCCAGAAAGGTAGAGGAGAAAAATGTCCTCCCCTCTTGTCTTTAAGACGTCATTCTCTTCTTTAGCCCAGAAAGGCCACAGAGGATGTTCTTTACCTCAGGGACCTCAAACCTGAGTCAGGCCTCAGACTATACCCACATTTGCACCAGTACCTATTTGGTCCCTAGTGAAAGACGAAATAGTAGGAATAAACTCAGCACAGGCAATATCACCTTTATATTACAGAGCAAACTCTACCGAACCCCATCCTCAGGCCTCCATGTTCTGGGTCTGCTCCAAGCATGCTCTCTGGTCACAGTGATAGTAATAAATATATCGGGGCCTCCAGTCTGATGAATCTGTGTCCCCAGAACAGCAAGACAATCCCAACCCCACCCCTGCAAAACCAACAAGCCCTGGCATTAGCTTTCTGGCAAACCACAGTAGAAGCTTATTCAGAGAAGGTCCCACAGATTTGTGGCTAATTTTGTATAAAGAAAGCTGCCATTTTCTGTCTATCTCAGCTTTTAACCTTAGTCACTAATGTGAGGCGCTGCCTACTGACATGTGCCTGTTCTCAGACTTTTAGGCCTGACCTATTGTGTGCGTGGATGAGATTGTTTCCAGGAAGTGAGCTTTCTTAACTATGTGCATGCCCACGCCAAGAGAGCAGCCAGAAACCAGGGCTAGAGAGGTAAGGCAGGCAGGCTTTAGACACAAGAAGTGGAGGCTGAGCCTGAATCAAGGTCAACAGTCAAGATCAGAGATACTCAAGAACCAGGGTTCATAGATGGTCAGACAGATAGAAGGGGATAAACCGTAGACACTTGCGATAAGGGCTTGCGGAACCGAAGCCCCAAACCCGCCCCAAGAGGAAAGTTTCACATCCTCTTTCCTACAGAAATGGGGTCCAGTGATAATCCCCCAGGGTTGGGGCACTATCACCTCCCCGCCTGCCCAACACACACATAATTGACCCCAAGTCCTGGCATGGAGCCCTTTAGTTCTCTTAATGGGTCATGACCAAAGACAAATGAGGGATCAGGGTCGGAGCCACCCCTCCTAGAGGTCACAGTGAGCTAGCTGACCAGAAACTAGGTCAGTGGTCAGGCCAAGCAGATACTACCATGACGAAGGCCTCCTGGGTGGGGCGCCTGCAGCCTGAGAAAACCTCTTCCATGTGCATATGGGAGCTGGAAAAGGGGGCCCTCAAGGGGGCTAGAGAGGGGAAGGCATTGTGGTGGGGTGACCGCTCTGGTGCCTACACATCCCCTCCATTCACCGGCCTTGGTTTTCCCAGCCCATTATTCTTTCCTCTTTTTCTCCCTTTCTTTCCCCAACCTTCTATTTATTTCCTCCCCTTGTGTAGCGAGGATGCAGCTGCCTGGAAAACTTCCTCCTCTTATTGCCTGGAAAAGAGGGAACAGAGAGAGGGTGGGCACCAGGCTGGTCCGGGCCCCGGGAGGGTAGGCTGGGCTGCTATTTATAGGTCAATAAGGGTCTATTGTGGCCTCCCCACCGCCCCCCGCCACCCCTCAGCCTGGTCTGCAGGCTGGGAGGCTAAGGGTCGCTCCTGAAGCTCCAGGGACGGTTGAGCCTGGAAAGTAAGCCAGAGGGCAGGCGTGGGGCTGGAAGTGGGCTTTATTGGCGGGAGAGTAAGCTCACTGCCAGACTGCCCTCTAATCACAGCTCTTTTCCGAAGAGTTTTCCAGTCATTAATCTGCAGTCTGGGGGCCTTAGGCTCCCAGAGCCTTGTGTCAGGGTCCCACACTGTCCCAGCTTTAGCCCAAAGTAGGAGGAAGCTGTCCCAAAGGGCTGTGGGGTGGTGCTGGGACTTGGGCCCAGCCAGTGGCTCCCCAGCCCAGGGACATGGGAAGGTCTACCCTACTACTCCTGCTCCACCTAGTTCCCACCCCAGGGTCAGCCCCGCATCTCCTGAATGCCTTTCAGTGCCCCTAAGTGACCTCTCTCCGGGTTGGAGCTGAAATCCTTGAACTTCCTTGGATTTTCTGTCTGGCCTCCCTTTAGGGAGAGGCCTTCCTGGGCGTCCCGCCCAGGGGTGGGTGAGGCAGTACCATATACTCTTGTCTCCTTTTTCATGTCTCGGTGCATGTGAAGCTCTTGGAAAGAACCGTTTTTCTGGTGCCACACATAGCTGAGTTCCACGCTGGGCTGTGTGACCCTCGGCGTGTTATTCAACCTGAGTCTTTTCACTTGGTAGGCATCAGCTGGCAAGGGTTCACAGCTTGGAGGTGCCAGGGGCCAGGTGTGTTAAGCTGGGAGAGCTCCTCAGCTCCTCTGGTCTTCTGTGTCCTCACGGGTAAATGATGACAAGGGCACTTATTCAGCTGGTGGCTGTGAGGTGAGAGGAGAAAGGGCCCGGCATCGCAAACCCTTGTGGGGTGTCGTGCAGCTTAGTCTGGTGTGAACTGACTCCAGGCTCGTGCCAGGGTCTTCTCCACCTGAGGTACTCCGTTCTGCTCTCTCAACTGAACTTTCTCCCCTCCTTCAAAATCCAGTTGCACTAGAACCAACCCAAGTGCCGATCACCTGGAGAATGGACACCAGTGTGGCAGAGTCTACGAAGGATGCATGTGGGTGAAGGGACCAACCGCCGAGAGTATTCTGCAGCCGACCCTTGGGTCCATTTATACTAAGACTTTCTTGCAAACAGATGATGGAAACTTACGACACAGTACTGTAAATGTATTTTCTCTTCTCCATGATTTTCTTCTCTCTAGATTTCTTTATTGTAAGAAGATAGTATGTGGCAGACCCTGGTGGAGTAGTGGTTTGGTCAACTGCCTCCAAAGATCACAAGCCAGATACTGCTGGGGATGGTGGGGAACAATCAGTGTGAACAACTAAATAAATGATTCTTCCTCCTCTCTCTACCTGCCTGCCTGCACCTTTCCTTTAAAAAAAGAACACAGTATATAATACATGGAACATACAAATAGGCGTTAGTCATCTATTTATGTTCTTAGTAGGTTTCTGAGCAACAGCCAGCTATTAGTAGTTAAGTTTTGGGGGAGTCAAAAGTTGTATGTGAAATTTTAACTGGAGGGGATCAGTGCCCCCAGCCTCCATGCTAGTCAAGGTCAACTGTAAATGGTTCCTCTTACAGAAAGTTAAAAACCCAACAAAACGAATTCATGCTGTCGGAAGACAGGATAGTTATCCTTGCGGCAAGGGAACCGGTAGTAACTGGCAGAGGCATGAAGGAAACTTCTGGAGTGTTGGAAGTGCTCAGTTTCTGGATCTGGGTGCTGCCTACATAGGGATGGTCACTGCATGGAAATTCATGGAGTGGTAAACTTAAGATTTATTCACTTTGTACTTGAATTAAAAGGTTTTTCAAGTCCAGGTGCAAAGGTACTGCCCCCTACAGGAAGCCTCCCCTGATTAACCCCTCAGATCCTCGTACTCTTCTACTGTTTTCTAAGCAAGCTTGGCTTTCCCCTCAGCTCCTTCCTGTACCAGTCATATATTGAGCACCATTTGGGCATTGGCCCATGTGTGCGTGCGTGCATGCGTGCGTGTGTGAATCCCATAACAAGGGATTAAACCCCTCCTATATGCTTAGCACCCTGCCAAACGCTCTGTGTGTGCCAGCTCATTCCAGTCTCACAACAGCCTCTTAGAGCCTCACTTCTCAGTTGAGGACTCTGAGACTCAATGGTGTGTTGTGGGCAGAGTTGCACAGCTGGCAGTGGGAAGAGCAGGGGTACAAATCCCAGGCCTGAGATGCTAGAAGCCCATACATGCTGCTGCATTCAGAAGTCACGAAGTTGTCCTCTCCCCTGCCGGTGGTACAGAAGTGGACTGAGCACCATGTCGTCTGCGGGTGCTGTTCGCAGGGAGCCATGAGAAGTGCAGGAGGAAGCATGGAGGAAGAAGGGCTCAGGAGGGCTTTATGGAGGGGGCAGCATTTGTGCTGGGCCACGCAGGGAAGCCAGAAACGGGAGCTAGGATGGGCTAGAACCAGAACGAGTGTTAGGGATGGTCCCAGTGTGGTCATGAAATGAAGGTGCCTGTGTCAGTGGGTATCAGGGGAGATGGAGCAGAAATGACAATGGAAAGCCCTTCCTGCCACGCTAGGGAACTTGGGTGCCGGCCTGTGGGCAATGGGGAACCACAGGAAATCTGGAGGGCATGCCGATGGGGTGGCATGCAGGAGCTACACTGAGGACACGCAGGCCGGCGAAGCAGAGAGACGGGCTTGGGAGAGATGGGAAGGGAGAAGAGTTGAGTCCTCCAATGAGAGCCTAGCGTCCTCTCCATTTTCCTTGGAGGGAGGTTTGGGGTGTGGTGACACAGCATCATCCTTAGGAGGTCCTGATGGCAGCCTTCTTCCACTTCCCACACCCCTGACGGATCAAATGGAGTATGGAGAGAGACCGGAAGGAGGTAAAAATCTCCAAAAGGCAGCGAAAGGCTGTGCTCCCCACTCCACACGGGGGTCTCCCCAGTCCTTCATGATGTACAGTAGCTGCCACATCCTGATGGCACTACCCTGACAGGCCTGTTCCCGCCTGGCTCTGCTGCCTGGAAGGTCATTCATCCCACGGCCACCTGCGCCTGCCCTGCAGAGCTCTCCTGTTGACGGGCTGAGTCATGCGCGTGCTTTTCAGATCAGCAGGGGTACAAGAGACCAGAGGGAGAAAAGCTTAAGACTCGAGACACAAAACCTTGGCTTAGGTCCTTATTCAGCGGCCTACCAGCTGTGTGACCTTAGGGAGGTCACTTCACCTCTCTGAGCCTTGGGTAAAAATAGTGATAAAGACACTATCTGCTTCTCCCTCCCAAGGTTGTCCTGAAGAGCACAAGATGAGTGACAGAGCCCCTGGCACCGGATGCGACCTCGCTCCATGCTGGCCCCCTAGTGCTATTCAGTGTTGTTTTTTCCACTTCAGGGCTGGGACCAATAGCCCTTCTTCTTTGTCCCTATTCTTGCTCACCCCTCAGGTACATGTGCACACACGCAACGGGGCATGCTCCCAGGTTCTGTTTCAGCTCTTCCATTACAATCTCCTGAGATGGGCAGATAGGGAACTGCCTCCCTTTTCTCCGACGAGGAAACTGAGGCCCACGACAGTCCGTGAAATGTCCAAGGTCTTATAGCTAGAACCTGGTAGGGCTCCAACTCTGCTTTCTTGCCCTCTGCCCGCACTTCACAGGCCTGTACCGGGACGGGAGGGGACAACTTTGTGACTTCTGAATAGCCCTCCCTTGTTTCTCTGCTTTCTCCTCTAATGCGTCACCTTGGTCACAGAGGGGAAGGACTTGTCCATGGTCACTGTGTAAACAGTTCTAGAGCTGGGCCTGGTGAAGATGCTGTTTCCACCTTTGAGAAGTTTGTTTTTTCCAAGGGTACTTCCATCGGGGAGGCCTCCGAGAGTGACTTTGGAAGTTGGCCTGGGTTCTGAGGGGCAGGGGAAGGGTTTGCCTTGGTTACTCACCCTTAGAGGATGTGGATCTCAGAGTACCACGTGTGTTTTGCTTCTTGTGGGAGAGACCTGGGGGACTTCCCAGAGACCTAGCCACCAAAGGCAGAATCTGGGGAATGGAAGTCGGGAAGGAAGAAAGGGACTTCTGTGTGGCCTGGGACACCTCCACCTGAGGCGACACAGGGTTCCCGTATCAAAGCGTCAGCTCTTTCTCAGACTCTTTCCTCTAGCTCAGCTCCTCTGTGGTTTGGGGCCCAGCAGCATCTAGAGCAGTCTGCTTCCCACCCCCATCAGTCGGAGAGCAAGGGCAAGTGGATCGGTTCACTGAGGCCTGCCAACCAATGGCAAGTGTGCTGGGCCTAGAGCCAAGCAGGGCTTGGACAGGGGTGACAGGGTCCGTGTGAACACTTGTGAATCTCTCCTCCTCACTGTTCCCTGCCACCTTCACTACGGCCATAGAGAAGCAGCTGGTGTGGGGAGAATAGAGCCGGAAGTGGCAGCTACCTCAGGACCCAAGATGGGGCAGGATGCGCACCTCAGTGCCTCGAGGCTTGGCCTCTCAGCTGGCTCAGTCTCTTCATGGAAACTGGTCCCCTGCCAAGGGGCTCCCCGACACTGCACCTGGCCTGAGCTCCAGGGGAAAACTGGCCAGCCACAGTGAAGGCCTGCAGGCTCCAGACCTCGGTGTAGGCCTCATGTTTGGGTTTCATGGTTTGGCCTGCTTTGGGATGATTCTCAAGCTCTGCTGGATGTGTGGGATGTACTTGCTGATGACCCGGGAGAATCCTCCAATGGAATCAAAGCATTAAGTCTAGAAATCCTCAAATCCAACCAGAGAAACGTAGAGCTGGCTGAATCTTCAAGGAATCTTCTAGTTTGGGACTCTGCTCCAGGAAGCCGAACACTTCAGTGGTCTATGATAGCGGCTTTTCTTCCTGGTCTTTAAAATCCCCCCACTGAATTTTTCCTTCTCAGTCCTCACTCCTCGTCTTACCAGCTTCATTTGTCGTTCTGCACAAATAATTTCTCCCCACTTGAGCAGAGCCTGCACCCACCCCCTTGTACCCCACTATCAGTTGGAGGCCCTCTTCCAGAGGCTGGAAATCACCTGAATCCCATCTCCAGGCTGGCCTGTGTCCTGTGGGCCTGGACCAAGTGGGCCGAGTCTAGGCTCTGACCAAAAGGCGGGGGCCTTGGGAGTATCATGGCTCCAGGCTGGGTAGCCCTGAGGGTCCTCTGAAGGAGAGGGCTCCTGAGAAGCCATGTTGAGGCAGAAGTGGTGGCAGGGTTAGCATGGGGAAGAAAGAATGAAGTACAGTCTTAGGTTTCAGCTCGAGAATCGTGCTTTGGAATTCTCGCATTCTAGTCCCCGCATTTTAGGTCTCAATCCCATCACAGCAGTGTTGAATTCTAGAACGTGGCTTCCAAGGGTCCATTCCATAACTAGGTTTGTCTGGAATTTAAGAAGTCTCTTGACTTCTGTTCCTCTAATCATCTTTGGGCCCTTGTTCCCTTACCCGGAGGGGGCTGGCCCTCGTCTCTAGACCCAACTATGTCCCTTGGCTCGTCCCATTACTAAGAGTCCCGGAGCGGGTGGGTGCTGAGGGCAGAGAGGAGAGAGAAGTGAGCCCCCAGAGACGCCCCTCACCTTTTTCTTCTGAGTGGGCTCCTTCTCGCTGGCATTGGAAGGCTTGCGGCGCAGCATGGTCCTACACCCTGGTGACCCTCCGACCCTGCTCTCCTGCGTTGAACTGCGAAGGCCACTTGCTCAGCCTCACCAGCAGCGTCCAGAGGGCACGGCATGGACCGAGCCGCTGACTGCCAGTCTGACTGCTGTAGTGGCAGCTGGGGGGTGCGGGCCATGGACACCCTGCGGCAGCGGCACACAGGAAGCCCTAC
Source organism: Solenodon paradoxus (assembly GCA_004363575.1). Taxonomy (NCBI): domain Eukaryota; kingdom Metazoa; phylum Chordata; class Mammalia; order Eulipotyphla; family Solenodontidae; genus Solenodon; species Solenodon paradoxus. The sequence goes on along the minus strand of RJWH01009022.1, from coordinate 3,122 downwards.
CACGTGACCCGCTCTTACAGCAATCGCAGCCCCTGCAGGCCCCTAGGGAGGAAGGAAGTCCCAGCTTCAGTCTCCAGAGATTCTGATGCAGACGGCTCTTGGGTTAAAGAGGCAGAGAAAAGTCCCTACCCTGCCATCTCAAGTCAGTCATCACCAGTCCTTCTGCTCTGTCTTCCTGGATGTGGCCATGCAGGCTGACATTATGGGGCCTCCTCACGTCCTTTACCTCACTGGCCAGAACTCCGAAACCAGAAGGTGGACCCCCCGACCTGACTGTCAAGCTAATGTTCCTGGTCACCTTGCACCACCACCACCCTCGGTCCCCTCTGTAATCACCCCCCTACAGCCATGGCCCCTGTGACTGGCACCCCTGCAGTCACCCTAGTGCCATCAGCACCCCTCCACTTAGTACCCTCAGCCATCACCCCTTCAGCCATCAACTCTATAGCCTTTATCTGACAGTCATCACTCCCACGGCCACCAGCACGCCTATAGCCTTCTGCACCAAAGCAGTCACCCCTAGAGTCAATGTCCCTCAGTCATTACCTGTATATTTGTCACCGTCACAGCCATGAGAGCAGTGGGAAAGCTCTTACAAGCCGAGCAAATGCCCCTTCAACGTGCGTTGCTCAAATGTCTATGAGACGTTGGTGACTTTGTGGGTGATCTTTTTGCAGCTATTTTAATAACAAATAGCTTATTAGAAAAGCCATTCAGCTCCATCCTACACAATTTAACAAACACAGCTCAACAAGAAGAAAGTAAAGAAGACTCCCTGATGGTCTTCCATTTGGATGAATCAATGAATCTTGAACGCGTGTCCACTCCTCCGTCAATGCACACTGAGAAAGTCATATTGCAGAGAAAGCAGACCAGTTGTTTGGGGAAGGGGACGGAGAGATCGGGGGGAGCACAAGGACACTTTGGGGTGGGGGTGATGGATATGGTCACTGACTTGATTGTGGTGGTGGTTTATGGGTGTACGCGTATGTCAACATTTAACAAACCCCGTCCAAGTGTGCCGTTTATTGTAGCTCAATTATACCTACAAACCGGTTTTTAAAATTTTTTTTAATGAAAAAGACACATTTCACCAACAGTTGGCACCTGCTTGTCACCCTGCACACAGCATGGCAAGATTTTCTCAGGGTAGGAAAAATTCAACTAGGACATTTGAAGTGGCTGCTGAACAGCCCATTGTAGGAAGGCACAACGGTCATTTCACGGTCCCCTCCAGATGAACTTAGGTTGCCTTACTATTTTTACTGCTCTGTGAACATCCTTGAGGCACAGTCACATCCACCAATTTTTTCTTAGGATGGATTTCCAGAGGGGAACCCTGGAGGGAAACGGTCTGCCACTTCTTATGCTTTCCAGTCTGCAGCTCTTGTGAAACTTTCCTGGGCTGCCCCAGCTCCTAAGATATTCTCGTGACTTCCTCTCCCCCTCCCCTTCCACCCAGCTCACCCCAAGCCCTGGGACCCTGCATCCGAGGTGAGCTCAGGACAGACAAGATCCTTCTCCGATGGGCTGAAACCCTACTTCATGGGCTCAGTCCTCATCTGCTCTCCAGGTGGACTCATGAAAAGATTCCGCTGCCCCAGGGGCCGACCTTTCCAGCCTGACCGCCCCTCCCAGCCCACTGGGGCCTGGGAGTGCGGACAAAAGAGACGGGCTGCGGGATGGAGGTGGGGGGCGCAGCTGCCTGGGGTGCTGGGTGCCATCAGGAGCCGGGGCAGCGCGCGCTGACTGTGGGACGAGGCCCCCGGTGCTTCGGGGCACCTTCGGGGTGGCCAGAGAGGAGGAGGTTGGGGCTGTTCGCAGATTTTCGGGGCCTGAGCCGCCACGGCGCGTCCCGGCCTGTCGCGCAGGATGTGCCGGCTTCCTGTTTGCTCAGCCCGGCTGCGAGCAGAGCTCACACACTGACCGCAGAACCTTCAGAGGCGGCCCCCTAACCCGATGCTGCTGGCTGCTGGCCGCGATCGCCTCGCTGAGGCCTGGGAAAAGGCAGCGAGCGAGGGGGTGAGGGGACCTCAGAGAGAAGCAGAGGGGCCACCAGGCCTCGGGCAGACGGAAGCCAGCGTTCCCAGCTCTGCCTTCTGGCTTCTTTTCGGATCTGGATCCTCTGGCCGGCAGCCCTGCTCAGGGGGTCCAGGGCTCCCCCATGTGGACTTGCCTTCTCCCCACTTTTCTCTCCCCACTTTTCTCTCCCGGTAGAGTGCTCTGGTCGCAGTCGCATTAGGTCAGGCCACAGCTGAAGCACTTAAAAAAAAAAAAAAAAGATATTTCCCCTTCTGGGACACACATTTCCATTTTATAGGTTATGTTCCAGGTACACAGAGCCCTCCATTAGAGAAGTGACCCGGGTCACTAGTTGAGTGAACAAGGGTGCCTTCATCTTGATCATGTCTTGGCAGACAGGCGGTGACAGCCAGCTCTGGGCAGGGCCTTGTGATAGGCCCTTTGGGGAGACGTGAGAAAAAGCGATCAAGGGCATTTGCACCTAGGAGCTGACATCCTAGATGGGGCAACAAGCTTACATTTACCCCACACTTGTTCTTTGCCAAGCACCACATTCTTTGCCAGGCACTTCGCCAATGTTGTTTAATCCTACCCGTGAGGTAGCGAGTTTAAACTGGGATTAAACATTGCTAAGATGTGCCCAGTATAAGCGTAGGGCATGAAACCTTGATTTAGCAGTAATATTGAGAGAGAGAGAGAGACAGAGAGAGAGAGAGAGAGAGAGAGAGAGAGAGAGAGAGAGAGAGAGAGAGAGAGAGAGAGAGAGAGAGAGAGAGAGACCATGTGCATGTGTGGTCCACTGATAGTGACATTTGTCTCAGAGGCTGGACACAGTGTCATCGTCATCTGCATCACATAAAGCAGTCCCTTGCTGGCACCCCTGGGAGATTCTAATTTGGTAGGTGACTGGGACTCCAACATGTATGAAAGCATCCCTCACTCTCTGAATGGGGACAGTCCTGGGAGAGAATAAGAGTTTGGGTAGTAAGACTTTCTCCTATATTTGGGGAAACTTCCCAGAAGGATTCCTATTCTCATTTCTCCCTGCCGTACACACCTCCAGTTGAAAATAAGACTACCTGGCACGTGGGGGCTTTGAC
>RJWH01009021.1:0-25824 GCA_004363575.1 Solenodon paradoxus | reverse complement strand
TTGGCTCTAATAAAACTGGTATCAACTGGCATGCTAGCAATATTTCAGACTGAAGAGTATTCTCGTGACATCCACAGCTTCTTTTCATAATTTTTAATGAAAAGGTACAGGTAGGAACGAAAGCAAGTAGGCAAGCAGGAGGTAAGAAAGAAAAGAAAGAAGCACTTTATATTCATGTAATTGTTCACAATGGATGTTTCCCCTTTAACCCAGGACTATGCTCTTTCAGAGGTGACTGACCAAACCTCTACCCCATCAGTGCATTCCACATTGTACATTTTTTTATACCTCATATTCCCAACAATTTATAATTTTTCTATTTCACTGATACTTAAAATGATTTATCTCACAAGGGTAAATAAACTCATAAGATAAAGTAGATCCTTAAAATATAATACAAATCACAATTCAGAACCCAGTTTATATAAATACAGAAATATACATACATAGGTGTTTACCTATATATATTTGCATGTATTTATATATAGATTTGTATATATTTAAGAAAATACTCAAAAATAATTCTAAATAAATATCACAAAACATAAATATATTGCTAAAGAAGCTTTCACTTTTTTTCAGTGACATGTGACTGGGCAAAGAAGTGTGGTATATATATTGAATGAAGTTGTATGGAACTGTTTAAAAGATGAAATTGTGTCTTTTGCAGAAAGCTGGATGGAACTGGAGGTGATTTTAAGTGAAATAAGCCAGAAAGTAAAACAGAGTACAGATGGTTTCACTCAGATGTGGGATATAAATAAAAGAAACAAGTCAACAAATCAACAAGATGCACAAGACACAGGACCCTGACTACCCGGCGAGGGAACAAGGGAAGGAGGGAATCAACACGGTGGAGGTAAGGGCGCTAGACTCTGGTGGTGGGTGTGGTGTGTAATACACACAGGTGTGACTTTAATATCTTGCAAAGAATGTAACAATTGAACAAAAGAAATAATAAAGCAACAAAAAGTAGAATCAATATCCTAGTATACATACTCTTCCAATTTTTTCAGCATGGTGTTTTCACTGGAAACTTGTGCTTTAGATCACATAGGGAATTTTCTTGACTGAATTTTTCATATGTTGTAAGATAGAGTTCCAATTTCATCTTTTACACGTAGATATTTCTACACCATTTATTTAAGGGACTATCCTTTCCTCACTTTGTATTTTTGGCATTTAGCCAAGATTAGTTTTCTATGTTATGTCTGGGTTTACTTTCTGGGTTTTTGTTTCTTTTTTGTAGACAAATATATCTGATTTTATACAAGTAATATATTCCTTTGAATACATATCTTTTTAGTATAGTTTTATATAAGGATGTCAGATGCTTTCAGCTTTATTCTTTTTTCAAGATTGTTTTGACTACTAGGGGTCTTTTGTCGTTTCTGTAAATTTAAACATCATCTATTCTTTTCTCCATGAAAAAATAACCATTGGGATTTTGATAGGGATTGTATTTAATCTATAAATTGCATTGGTTATTATGGCATTTTTTTTTCCAAATAAAAAGTGCAGGTAGGAAAGAAGGCGCGCAGGCAGGTAGAAAGACAAAGTAAGAAGCAGCAATCTATTTATTCTATTTTAGTTGTTCATAGTGGTTCTTCTCCCCTCCCCTCCAACCAAGTCCCAAGACACAAACCTGGGTCCTTGGGTTGCTTGTGAGTTGTGCTAGTCAGAGGTGGCAAATTTATCCACTATACCTCCAGCGCATTCAGAGAATGGACGTTTTTATAATATTGGTTCTTCAAGTTCACAACTGGCTATATTTCCATTTATTGGCCTCTCATTCAATTTCTACCATCAATGTGTCTTTATTCCTTGTGTACATATCTTTCATCTTCTTGCTTAAATTTACTCCTATTTTTTAATTCCTATATAAAATCTACTTTACTCTGATGGTTTTATAAATGAGATTGTCTTCTTAATTTCCTTTTTGTGTAGATATGTTCAAGTATAGAAGCACAACTGATTTTTTGAACATTGTCTTTGCATCCCGAACTTGATGGAAATTGTTTTAAGTTCTTACAGTTATTTGATGTAGTCATTAGGGCTTTTTCCATATAAGATCATGTCATCTATAATCAATACAATTTTAATTCTGCCCTTAATTTGGGTGCCTTTCATTGCTTTTTCTTGTCTAATTTCTCTTGCCAAGACATCCATACTATGTTGGATAGGAGTGGTCATAGTTGGCAGCCTTGACTTCTTCCTGATCTCAAGAAGATGAGTGCTCACTATTCACCACTGAGTGGGATGTTGGCTCTGGGCTTTTCTCATTGGCCTTTATTATGTTGCCGTATTTTCCTGCTACACCCAATCTGTTGAAGCCTTATCATGACTGAGTGTCAAATTTTAAACATTTAAATAATGTTTCTTGGTCTTTTGGCCTAAATTAAGAATAAAAATGTGTCAATAAAATCCATTTTTTATTTGTGTTTATTTTTAACAGCTTTATTATTTCTTCTGTTTAATTGCTACAGGTATAGTTTTTAGGATATGAATTCACACCTCAATCTGTGTGTACTTCAACCACACCCATCATCAGAATTCTAGTGCCCTTTACCTTTGTTTCCTCCTTCTTTCACATGACTTGCACTCCAAGCCTCAAGTCACAGGGGTACACATCCAGCCATCTGCGAATGGACATTTAGGTTGCTTCCATGACTTGGCTATTATGAACTGTGCTGCTATGTTCATAGAAATGCATATATATCTTCTGATTAGTGTTTTCATATTCTCTGGGTATATGCCTAGGAGAGGGATTGCTGGATTGAATGGTATATATACAACTTTGTTGTGTTGTTTTGTATTAACCTAGGATACTAACTCTTCATTACTGAAGTGAAGTTCCCATTTAAAAGACAAAAACAATTCTAAGTTACAGAAATAAAGATAAGAAAATGAGCTCATTCAAGTCTTAAGAAAAAAACTGGCTTATTGAATGATATATTCACAGTAACAATGCAGCTCAAATACCTCACTAAAGCATCTAAGAGTTAAAACAAACCCACTCTGCTATCAGAAAATGTTTTTTTAACCGACACTTGCCCAAATAGCTGACTTTTTTCAAGTACTATTGAATCAAGATGGCAGAATAGTTCCAGCAAGGAACCTACTGATCTGCCCCTTTCCCTGCCTCTTTGTAGCTTGTCTGCTGACCTGAAGAAACTGAGATGGTCTCTGAGACAGTAGTTTACCATCTCCTCAGGTCACTGACTTCTTGATGAAATAATTTCCTTTCCACCAAAACTAATGTCCTTGATTATTGACTTTGGGTGGTAAGCAACCAAACCTGGGTTCAATAACACTATGGAGTCAATAGTACATTATTTTAAAAAGAATTCAATCTCTTTAGGGGAGTCTCCAAACCCATATTAGAAAATAAAAGTGTTCAACATCTAGTCTAAGTGAATAAATGCCCACGAGTGAGCAATATAAGGAATAAAGCCAAATGGGCAGAAAGGATTGAGTCATCTTTCTCAGCAATGTTTTACCTGAAAGAAGCAAGAAAATACCAAAATGCACGCCAAATTTCGTGACCATATGCTAAAAACAGTTTAAAATAACTAAAGAGATAGATTGGGAGGTACCTTCTGGAACTTTATCATTTAATCACATGCCCCAAGCCTCTCTCTGCTCCTTTCACCTTCAAATGGAATGTACTTATTAGTATCACACTAGAAGCACAGAACTTACCCAGGAGAGAAGCAAACAATAAAAATCATATTTTCTAAAAGTAACCCTTGCAAGACATTCAGTGAGTCAGGGAAAAAAAAAAAAGATATCAAAACACTGATATAGGCATGTAAGAAAGTTCAAAATTTATGTAATCAAAATGAATGACTGAAGTTAAAAGAATAGGAAGATAAACAACAACAACAGAAAACACTCTGTTCCTGCTAAGCTAATGTCGCTCTAGTGACTACAAATCATGGCAGCAGCCTGTAACAGAACAGTAACTCTAACAATAGTATGCAATGATTTGATTACCACTAGAGAAACTGGGTCTCAAAGGCCAATTGATGGGCTCCTGAGGGAAGAGAACATTCGGGAGAGTTTGACAATCTTCCCTCATGAATTCCCACTACTAGAATTTATAGGAGGCAAAGTCCCATGGAAATAGGTTTCAGAGCAACCATAGATAAGTCTTCATTGTGCAGCAAAGAAGCCAAATCTTTTCCACAGCAACATGATGCCCAGCAATGTAAACCCAGTCTCTGGGCTGCTGAATGCCATGCCCTCCCTCCTGCCTGTCCTTTGTTACATTGAAAACATTACAAGTCAGACTTGCATTTCCATGAAGAGAAGGGTTCAGAGAGATACCAGTGTAGGAGAGCTCTTCAGAGTGCCTATCAGAAATGACTTATTTCATGTGGCTGTAGAAGCAAAACACCCCAAGTTATATGAATAAATATAGGAAAAGCCATCATTACAATGAAGAGGGTTAGGAAGTGAGAGTGATGAGGATGAGGAAGGAGCATCAATATTTTACAAATCCTGTGTTTATGAACCAGGAATTCTACCCAGTCAGAAACAGGTTTTGTGGAAGAGATATCAGCAAAGTGATATGATGAATGACAAACATAATAGCAATGAGGACAGGGCTGAAATAAACTTCAATTCTTCACATTTTCAGCTGTGTATGACTGCTTTAAAGGAGGACCAGACACTGCCGGAGGGATAAGAAGAAAATCAAGTACTCCCGATAGGTGAGTCCCCTCCCACATGGTTTATAAAGTCATGAAATCCTCATACACATCAGTCTTACTATTTTTACTTTCTCCCTGTTTTATTAGGTTTCTGTGCTCTCTAAATTCCTCCTACAAAAGAATGATTGACAGTTTTGCTGTTTCAAACATGATCTATTTACAGATTAAAAAAGGACCTTACAGTAAAATGCGATATGAAAAATTCTAAATATATCCCATCTCTCTGTCACTAATAACAGTATTAAAATCATCCTTAAAGCTATGCCATGTTATCTAGAAAGTAAAAATTTATAATTATTCTTAACTAGAATGCTTTTGTAACATCTGTATGCATTTTTAAATTATTTTCTGTGACTAAATATTGCCACTAAGTCATCACTTTGTTTCACTTAGGCTCAAATGATAAATGTCTCTCACTAACAGAGGATTCAGAAAATAAAAAATTTATTAAGACAAAAACTGGCAACAGATCAAAGGAGCATTCATTGACTGTTTTTCTTCTTACCATGGAAGTTATACAATAAAGCAGATTAAGTCTAACTCAGAGAAGGAAGTTTTCTAAAAGATTCTCCCTCACTTCATAAAACAACTCTAACCTTCCACATCTATAATAGGGTGGAAGGAATATAAGGATTCAGAAATAAGCAGGGAATTCTTTTTGAGGGAACATTTGTGTGCCTCCCATCTTTGTTCTTGATTCCCAGAGGTCTCTGCTTAACAGTAACTGACACTTGTGATCACTGAATCATCCATAAACCAGAGGAAAAGAGGCATACCTAGAAATCCTGACACCTCTGGTAAAAACTTCAAAAATCTTTAAATAACAGATCTAAAGCTTATTATTTATATATTTTTTCTAGTTTAATCTAATCCAGTACTTCACAGAAATATTCTAATCCAACTGGTAAAAGATGGAACCAAACTGAAAGCCATTAAACGTTCAAAATTTTCTTGAATTACAAAGGTTGATGGATGACAATTTGACAGTTGGTGTCTGGGTGATTACATCATCTTCAGATGTCAATATTCATAATTCCAATACTGATTCAGAAAAAAGTGATACATAAAGATTTCATAGTAGTATCTGATTCCTATCTCTTCTCTTCTGATGCCTAATATTTGTGTCTCCAATTCCAAGGAAACAAGTCATTTAAAAATATATCCAATAATAAGGATCATAATATCTTATCCAAAAGAAATATATACATAATTTGCATATCTTCCTACCTTTAGAAGTACTATATCTCACCTCCTATATGCTGCTTATTGCATAAAAACCTGTCTTTTACTGTAAGAAAATTCTGAAAGTGGAATGATTGAGTCAAAATTCATAGCCCCTGGTTCCAAGTGCTGGCACCACAACTGATAAAGTAACTCATGAAAACATGACCAAGTGGGCATGAGTTACTACAGATGACAAGAGACCTTTACATGAAATATCATGGGAGCATATGAAAAGGGGCCCTTGGAGGTAAAAATCAAAACCTACCAAAAGTAAACAAGCTGACATCAATAATATGTCCCTTAAAAATGATGCTCGCCCAAACAAAACAAAAATAGCAAAAAGGAATAATTAATATGTTAATGGATTTGTGGAACAGCTGAGACAAACTCACAAATAGCTCAAAATGAGAGGATAGCAACAGATTGTCAGGAAGTAAGGGAAGAAATAGCAGTTGTTTTAAAGTCATCAAGAAGGAAGATAATTAAAAAATGAACATCAAAGACAAATACAATGGCATGATTTCTTTGTAGAAAACCTGTCCATGGGATTACAGATTGTCCACCATCCCTTGAGAATCAAGATGCGGGTACTGGAATATGTTCTGAGTGTGAGTCTGCAGCTCACAAAATAAACAAGTGCAAAGTTAAAATAGACCCAGTTCTTGGTTAATTTCCTTTTGCAAAAATGTTTACTTGTGAGGAAACAGGGTAACTGTACAAATCTTGTTGTGGTAATCCCAAAGCACATTATACTCATGACGATTGCTGCAGACTTTGTGGCTCTACGGAACAGCTGAAGAAAGATAATCCTGAAAGTCAGAATTAGGACACAATGGGCATAGGTGGTTGCTGGACAAAAGGTCTGGTATGTACTGTAAAGAAATTGTGGATGTGCCTAACCCATAGAAACCCATAACAAAGACACCTAAACTTGTAAAGTTTTGATAATGATTAGTTACCATCTCATTGCTGCATTCTAAACTGGGTCTACTTCACATACTGGAACTGGGATCCCTTGCAGACTATAACATAAATATTAGCGTGATCTGAATATGGTCAGTTTTCATGAGTTCTGACCATTAAGGAATACTTCTACCATAGTTGGAGAAAATCACAGATGAAAAGTGTAAGATACTTAAACTGGATTCCCTAAAATAACATTTTTTTAAGTATAATTAGGATGCAACTAAGTAGAAAGATACCAAAGTAACAATCCTCTTTTTTTTAATATGAAATATCCAGGCAGGAATGAAGGTGAGTAGGAAGGCAGGTAGAGAGAGAGGAGGAGGAACAATTCTTTATTTTATTTAGTTGTTCATTTTGGCTGTTTCCTCATCCCTAGGTCTTGAACCAGGGACCACTGAAATGTATGTGGACTATACGTGGTGAACTAAACCACTAGGCCACCAGAGCATGTCAAAATCCTCTTTTCTTAAAAAGCATATGCATTAAGGTGAACATCTGCTAAAATAAGGATAATTGTTTTGCATTTAGAAATGAATTTTTGATTATATTGTTTTCTTTGAGCAAAGTATAAATTTGTTGTCATTATAACAGAAATTATTTGTAAATTACCACAAAATCTGACTGAATAAAGACATTTGCAATTTGATTTCAAGAAAATTCAAAGTCAGATCATATCAGCACACTTAAAGTTTGATATTCTTTAGTGTAATTTCACTATTTAATAGAATAATAATATAAGGGGTTTAAAGAGGTCTAAAAGCAAACATCCCTAAGGACTAGATAGTAAGGTCACCTTTATTACTCTGATTTATCTTCTCTCCAGCACCTAGGTAGCCATGAATGTGTCAGGAGCCAACACAGTGACTGAATTCATACTCCTGACTTTTCCCTGCTCCAGAGAGATCGAGATCCTCCTCTTTGTGCTCTTCTCCGTGTCCTACACCCTGACACTGATGTGGAATGGAGCCATCATCTGTGCGGTGAAGCTGGATCACAGGCTCCACACCCCCATGTACATTCTGCTGGCCAACTTCTCATTCCTGGAGATCTGCTACATCAACACCACTGTTCCCAATATGTTAAAGAACTTCCTCTCTGACACCAAAACCATCTCATTCACTGCCTGCTTCCTCCAGTTCTACTTCTTCTTCTCCATGGGCATAAGTGAGACATTACTACTGCCCATCATGGCTTTTGATCGCTACTTGGCCATCTGCCATCCTCTCCACTATCCGACCATCATGACCATTCGTCTCTGCATCAACTTGGTGATCCTCTGCTGGGTAACAGGGTTCCTCTGCTATCCCATTCCTATTTATTTTATCACACAACTCCCCTTTTGTGGACCCAATACTATTGACCACTTTGTTTGTGACCCTGGTCCTCTTCTGGCCCTGTCCTGCATCCCTGCCCCTGGAATTGAACTTTCATGTTCTATAATGAACTCTCTCATCATCTTTATAACCTTCTTGTTTATTATTTGGTCATACACCCTGGTTCTCAGAGCAGTGTTGCGTGTGCCTTCAGCAGCTGGTAGGCGTAAGGCCTTCTCTACCTGCGGCTCCCACCTGGTAGTGGTATCCTTATTCTATGGAACCATCATGGTGATGTACATCAGTCCAACCTCTGGAAATCCAGGTGGAATCCAGAAGATTGTAACTTTGATCTACTCATCAGTGACCCCACTTCTAAACCCTCTGATTTACAGTCTCAGGAACAAGGACATGAAAGCTGCCTTGAGAAAAATTCAGATGCGCACAAAAATGAATCAAAGGAAATGAGAACCCTGAGTGAACTGAATGCAGAATTATAGTTTTCACTATTTCCATTCACACTTAAATAGTTTGCCCTCATTCACTTTAACCTAGAAGTAACAAACCAAAATTGCCAGTTTCTGCCTAATCAAATAACAAACAACGTATATCCATATAAACTATAGCTTACCTTCAGATCAAGACTTGGTAGATGTTAGCGTGAACTAATGACTTGGATGTTTGAACTTTAACCTCGTCTCCTACCCTAACCTCCAATAACTGCTTGCTCTTTTATCTGTGATCACTAGCTTGGTCCCTGAACTCATGAATTTTTTGAACTCTATTAAGTGCCTCCATTCTCACACTTGGTTTTTCTGGCCTAAAGATCTTGTTCTGTTTCTATTAGACAAGTGCATTCACACCATTTTGGACTGGATAAAAAGAAATAGTGCCAACCAAATGATGACTAAGTCAGAGTTTTATATAATTACCACTCCATAATAATAACTTAAGCAACATCTCCCAAATCTATTTCATAATTCCTTGGCACGTTTATAAAATAACAGATATCTAAATGCTCTCCAATCTCTTAAATGAGAATCTTTGATGTGGACCTAAGAAAATTCTTATTTTCATCCTTCTCAGGTAGTTCTATTGTATTTAGGCCAGCACCCATCCACAGACGGATCTTCTAGAGCCATATACCTAATATAAACATGACATAGGTATGGAAAAAAATTCTTAGTTTGGAAAAGTGAGAGAAAATACAATGAGTATGATAGGTCATTCAAACTCTAAGGACAATACTAGTAGAAGTTTTTCTTCCTGCCTTGATTTTCAAGTCCTCCATTTATAAATTCAGGAGGCGATTACAATCTTATTAACTTTTTCTACCTGTTCATCAAGAAACCTGGAAATAGCTTTACATTTAAAAGAAGATAGCATGTAATAAATAGCATTATGCCTTTGAGTTACATTTGTAGTGAAGAAAGCTTGAACACACAGCCCAATTAAGACAAAAACAGACAGGAGAGCAATTCTAGGATTCTAAGATATTGAGACAAAGGCAGATGCAGAGGAATTCGAAGATAGCTCCAGGTGATTTGCCTTGACTAAGTGGTCAAAAATAAATTGGCAGCTTTTCATCTAATGTGGAGAATAACAGGGGAAAAGCTTAGTTTAGATAAATCAATGCCTTGGCAGAGAAACAAACCCTGGTACCTGGAACGCCAGGTACCCACTAGCAAGGAAGACCTTGGCTGGAGGGGTTTCTGACATTCTGCTTAAACTTAAAAAGAAATTAAAAGTTAGCCAGTTAGCTAAGACACTGTGTAACTTACACATAGTTTTGTGTGTGACTTCAGCTATGTGAAAAATGGTTGTAAATATGGATGATTTGTATCTTGCGCTTTTTCAAAAATCAACTTCCTTGTGTAACGACAATAAATATGCAGGGAGTCAGACGCTAGATGTGACAGTCCCTAGAGAGCTGCTCACCCCCTGACCCTACTTTCACTCTATCTTAGTCTCTAGTTTTTCTCAATCTTTCGCAGCCTCCTTCCTTCTCCCCTGTTCTCCCGGAAAGAAATCCCGGCAATCTAAAGTTGCTATATATCAATCATTCATTCAACAAACATTCATTTACCTCTGTGACATGCCCTGATCATAATCAATGTACACAAAGGGACACAAAGTCCCTATCTGCATGAAACTTATATTTTAGTGAGGGAGAGAGATAGTAAGCAGATAAACACATAAATATAAACATACAATTCCAGAAATCATGAGTAGCATTTTTAAAAAGGATAGTATGAATATAGAAAATGCTGTGGTTGGATAGGGAGTAATTAGATGGAATGGTTAGAGAATGCCTATGTGAGGAGGTATTATCTCAAAGTAAAGGAATAAGCAGTGACCTAGGGGAATCAAGATCCAATAAAATAATTAGGGCTTTCAAGAAATAATAAAAGATTAATTTTAAGCATACAAAAGAAAATGGTATATGATCCCGAAGAAGTAGGCAGGATCAGATATTCTAGAACCTGCTAAGTGCAATAAAGTATTTTTTATCTAAACTCCTAGGTTCGCCTGCACAATATTATGTACTAAGAAAAAAGGCTTAATAGAAATCTTGCATAATAAAAATCCTTACCTTCATATTTTTTTAACTTATATTACTTATTTACCTACATGTTTACTTACATGTCCCTATATTGTAGTATATTCTACCTTGTCTACTAAGAATCTGAAATAGACACAAAACTGCATACAAGAAGAGAAACATAGATTTTTAAAAAGAGAAGATAATGGTGATTTGTGAATCATAAGATCTCTTCTGGTATTAAAGTCAGGGCTCTGGAAATATGCATAGACACTTCTCCAGAGAAGACATACAGATAGCAAATAGATACATGAATAGATGTTCAACTCTCTTGTTAGTAAGTAAATACAAACGCTTTGCAGGTGTTCAAATCCAGGCAAAGGAATGACCTGCATAACAGGCAGTCCGAGGAAATCACGAGAGGACACCAATGGCAAGGACAATTCTTTTATTCTTCTTATAGAAGGGAGGTGGTTCTAATGGTGAGGGGTTAGGGTCTCTCCATGTCTTCCCAATAGTGGTCAATCAGGCAGCATAACCGCCTACCGATGACAGTGGGTCCGGAATATTACCATGCCACCGGAGGGAAGAGGGACTCTTTTATAGGGAGTAGCTGCAGAGGGAGGGTAGTGAGCAGGCAGGAACAACCAAGTGGGCAAGAAAAAAGGAAAGTCAAGTAGGCAAGGACAACAAAATTCCGGAGCAGAACATCTTGGGTACAGTCAGTGTGGGCAAAGGCAGTTGTTATCCCAAAAGGTCCACCTTATTACATTCAGGTCCGTGCTCAGCATTGGCCAAGCCCACTTTCAAGGTGAGGGCATGGGCCATGTTCTCACACTACCCCACAGCAAATCAAAGGTATAACGAGGTATCACCTTATACCTGGGAGGATAGCTATTATCCAAAAGAATGGAAGAGTGTGCACTAGGATGCAAAGAAAAAGGAACCCTTATACAACGCTGATGAAGTGAAATCAATGTAGAAGATAAAGCCCCTGCCTTGTGAAACTTGGTACAACTGTTAGGTCCCCCAGAAGGCTGGTGGGCCTTATGACCCAGAGAGCATGGGAAGAATGACCCAGAAACTCTGTAAGTATCCAAAGAGATTTAGTGGAGGCTCACAGCGGGCTGATGCACTAAATAAATGCACTGCCCTGGGGAAGGGGCTTTTGGCTTGTTTTAAGAGGAGATTGACTTCTATTGTTTTTACATAGGGTTTGAGCAAGTTGCAGGTCTGCAGTTATCTAAGGAATATAGAAGACAGGATAGACTTTCAGTTGCTCTGGGTCAGGAAGATGTAGGACACTGTACTGTTGCAAATTACTCAGAGTCAAAAGATGTTATCCATTGAGAAATTCATTAAAACGCTACTACAAGACATTAGTCAAAACAATACTAAAAGGGTCCAAGGATGTTATCAGGAAAGACTGAAACAAGAACCTAGGGTTCAAGGATTTTATCAGGAAAGACTAAGACAAGGGTTTGTTGAGAATCCTCTTCAAATGTCATACAATGAAGCTTTTAGATGGGATTCTTTACAAAATGGTGTTACTTATGCCTTCCTGGGAGCCCTTGTCCTATTAGCAACCATTATGGAAGGCAGCACAGGATTCCTCAAAAAGTGAAAATGGAAATTCCATGTTCCCTTTATCCCACCTATTGGTATTCACCTAAAAAACACACTAAACCACAGATATAAATAAACCTCTGTGCTTTTATAGCATTATCTCAGTTGCCAAGAACTGGAAACAACCTAAGCAATCCAGACATAACTAGATAAAAATGTGGCATTTAAGTACAATAGAATCCTATACAATTGTTATAAAATATGAAACCCTGCCATTTATAACAACATGTATGTACCTAAAGGGAAGTATGCTTAATGAGATAAGTCAAACAGAGATAGACAAATATCATATGATTTTACTCATTTGTGGTATATAAAACCAAACAAATTAAGGAAATTTAACAATAATAGACTTTTAGTCTATACAATCTAGTAAGTAGTTCTCAGAAGGGAAGGGGGAGGGACAAATCAAGTAAAAAGGGTCTATTATGTGATGAAGGATATAGCTGGACTGTTGGTGGTAAACTTAATATTTTACAAAAAGATGTTGATTTATGATGAAATCTATATAATGTTATGACTCAATATTCAATAATTTCTTTAAAGATAAAAATAAAGCAAAGGCTCTGGGTGTGTTAAGAATTCCCTTTAAAACAAAGTAAGGAACATATATGGCCAAGGAAGATTGAGATGGTGACAGAGGATGTACCCTGCTTTTCTCCAAAAAGAAACCATTACCATTTGTCTACTAAAGGGGCACCATGAAGGAAATTCCATTAATAGTGGTGGCAGTGAAGCATGCTACCACCTCAGAGACCAACAAAAACTGCACTGGAAGGAATGCCAAGGAGAGTCATACACTGGTCAACAAAAGGTGCGGTGGTGAGAGAAACAGGCTGCAGCAGCAATGGCCTGAGCTAGCAGGTTGGCTGCTTCAGTCTCAGCTCTGGAGAGGGGAGAGCACTGTGTAGCAGCACACATCTTTGATTCAGTTGGAGTTCAAAGCAGAAAAGATAAGATGGTCTATACATAAGGAGACTCCAGTAAGGAGTACCACAGAGAGAATGCTCTGCACTGCACTCCCCCTCCTTTACCCCTCAGAATATGTACTCTGGCAATGAGGCTCACCGACAGTAAAGCAGATCGATAACAAGACCCAGATCTTATTGCCAGTGAGAAGAGTTATCTCTGGTGCTACCCATATGAGCTAGCAACCCTCCCCTCCAATTCAGTCCACAGTAACAGCTGAGTCCCAAATGCATCTCTCCCCTACCCTGCATCTCTCATCCACCAAACTGATAAGTAATAGTTATTTACTACAGAAGCCTACAAATGTGATAAAATAAAGTCACACACCACCAGCTAGTAAAACATAAAACAAGAGGTTCAGTTTTAAGATGCTGATCTACTCCAAATGAGAAAATAGAAAAAGAATATCGGGATCACCTGAGACTTCAAGGCATTAGGACATCACAAGAAGACAATGACACCTTTCTAGAAATGAAATTCAAAGATATAGAAGATTATATCATTTTGATGGATAAAGAATTCAATTTATCAATCATAAACTCAAAGAAATACAAGATTTACAAAAAAACAAACAAACAAAATAAACACAGTTGAGCCAGAAGATAAGTTAGCAAAGCAAATCAAAGAGATAAGAGAAATTTCAGCAAAACAAAAAGCTCAAAAATAAAATAAATGAGCAGAAGACAGAAAATGAAGCTTTAATAAGATATTTAATAAAATAAAAAGAAAAATTCTGAATTTCCTCCATCCCTTATGGCACTAATTGCAATTACAAATATTGCCATTGAAACTGTGACACTACATTAGCTAGAAAGTATTATAGTTAATAAATTATACAGTAATAAATATTTTTATAGACGGCTTTCTGGGTCTAAATCTACACATATTTTCATGCATACATATTGCCTCTGTCATGTCACTGTAGGGGATGTAGACCCACAGGACAACTATCTCTCAACACAAGGGCCACCAAAAGATAAATTAATAAATTAAAATTAAACTAACAGCAACAGAGTACAGAAAATTTCATTGACTTTGTTTTTCTTCTCTCACTATGGAAGTCATATAATGACCAAGACTAAGGCTAACTCATGAAGGAAATTTATAAATATTCCCACTCACATCCCAAAAGAGCACTAACTTTCCACATCTATATAGGTAAAGGTTTCAAGGGGTTACAAAAAAGCAGGGGAATCTGTGCCCAGTGAGAAAATTTGTGGCTCCCACCACTGTTGTTGATTCTAGAATTCTCGGCCTAGGAGTACAGGGTAATAATAAACCTCTGCATCCTTCTATAAATCAAAAGAATGGAGGCATTTCAGAAATCCAGAAAAATTGGGGGGAAAATCTAAGAATCTTTTAAATAATATATGAGGTCCCTTGATGAAATTTTTTCCTATATCTAATTTAACCTAAGATTTCACATACAATGCAAATGGCAAAAGATGAGACCAAATTGCAAACGATTATGTAGACATAGGGACACTCAAAATTCTATGTATTTAACTAACCTGGACAAACATTTAAAAATGATGGCCCATTGGACAGCTTGTCTGGTTAACACATCACTTAAGACTCAACACTTCTGTGTCCTCTGATATAAAATAAAAGTGAAATGTACAAAGATGGCACAGTGGTAATTTTTAACTTTTTTCAGCTCCTCCGCTAATGCCAGACATCTATGTCAATTCCCAAGACACAAAAATTAAACTTATATGTCCAATTACTAGGTGTCTGCAATGTCCTAACCTATAAATGTAAATACATGATATTCATAGCTACTTATATTTGTAAGTACCTAATTTCTGAAAGAAGCTTACTGCATGATGGCCTGCCTTCAACCGAGAGACAAATGAAAGAAAGCAGAGTACAAAATTCAAAAAGTAAACATATCCAGAGCACTCTCAATGTTTGACAGTCTTCAGAAGAATAATTTCATCTATTAAATAAAATATCTCTGGAATGCAGACATCTACAGAAAAACATCCCAAAGGATTAGAGATTAAGGACATCTTTGTCTTTCCTTTTCTTTTCTATTTCAACTGTAGGAATCCATGAATGTGTCAGGAGCCAACACAGTGACTGAAATCATACTCCTGATTTTTCCCTGCTCCAGAGAGGTCGACACCACCATTCCCAATATGTTAAAGAACTTCCTATATGACACCAAAAACATCTAGTTTACTGCCTGCTTCCTCTAAAAAACAGTTGAGCCAGAAAAGGACTCAGCAAAGCAAATCAAAGAGATATGAGAGATAGCAGCAAAACAAAAAGTTCAAAAATAAAATTGATAAGCAGACGACAGAAAATGAAGCTTGAATAAGATATAATAGAGATTCAGTGTGTAAATAATTCACTAAATGATATGAGTACAACAGAAAGCTATGGGAGCAGAATAAAACAAATGAAAGATAGTTTGGTGATCTCAAATATGGAAACATAAATGAAACAGTGGAAAAAAACAAGAGAAAGTTGCTATTCAAAAACTGTAGGAATGCTATAAGAGCTACCTGATCCATTAAGAAAGGCAGCATAAGAATGATAGTTATTCCAAAAGTGGAGAGAGAAAAGGAAACGGAGCGCTTATTCAAAGAAATAATAGCTGAAAATTTACCAAACCTATTAAAAAAAAAAAAAGAATATACAAGTCAATAAGCTAACAAAACACCTTCTATATAAATGCAAAAGATTTTTTACAGCAATACACGTAATAATGAAACCATCAAAATTAAAAGACAAAGAAAGACTACTAAATGTGAAATGATTGTGGAAAAAAACAAGAGGCAAAAAAGGTACTCCTATCAGGTTATCAGCAGAAACTGCACAGACCTGGAGAGAGTGGAATAACTTATTCAAAATAATCCAAGATAAAAGCTGCCAGCCAAGAATACTATATCCTGCAAAATTCTCTTCCAGATAGAGAGAGAAATAAAGATTTTCTCTTATAAACAAAAACTGAAGGACTTTGCTTCCATGAGACCACCCTTAAAAGAAATTCTTTTAAGATAGTCTTTCTAAAACTTTAAAATTCACCAAAAAATAAATAAATCAGTATACAAAACCAAAAAATGAAAGTCAAAATGACAAGAGCATGCCCTCATATGTCAATAATCACTCAACGTAAATGGACCTAACTCATCAATTAAAAGGCACAGAGTTGCTAGATGGATAGACAAATAACACCCAACTACATGCTGCTTACACAAGATCCACTTAAACTATAGAGAAAAATATAGACTTAAAGTGAAGAGATAGAAAATGGTTCTCCAAGTCAAGTGAAAAATTCAAAAAGCGGTGTCATTAAACTATACCAAATAAAATAGACTTCCAGTTTAAAAAAAGTAACAAAAGACAAAAATGGGCATTAATGACAAAAGGATCAGTAAAACAGAAAAACTTAATACTTATTCATTGACATGCACCCAAAAGAATTCCATAATGTATCAATCAAATATCAATAGACATTGAGAGAACATTTAACCCCAAAAGAATAGATTGCACTTTCTTTTCAAGTGCTCATGGAACATTCTCAAGGATAGACCATATGTGAAGACGAAAATCAAGTCTCAATAAATGAACAAAGACTGAAATCATATCAAGCATTTTATCACACCACAATAGCATGAAACTAGAAACTGACAAATAGAGGAAAACCCAAAATTTGTGCAGAATAAAGAATACGCCATTGAACATTAGCTTAATGAGGAAGTCAAAGGTAAAATAAAAATATAGAGTCAAATGAAAATGAAGACACAACATAGAAGCTTCTATGGAATGCAGCAAAAGCAATATGAAAATGAAGTTTATAGCAATACAGGTCTAACTCAGGCAATAAAAAGAACCATGCATTAAAAATTCAAGCCCGGCACACCCATGTGGCTCAGACAGATACAGATCATGTAAAGTTCCAGGACACAGTGCCAAAGGAAAAAAGCAAAACATATTTTAGAATAAATAAATAATAAAATAAAAACCTAAGCCTACACCTAAAGGAACTAGAAAAGGAAGAAAAAACCAAGCCAAGAGTCAGTAGAAGGATAAAATAAATAATAATTCAGTAAAAATAAAATAAAGAACAAAGAACAATTCAAATAATGATAAAACCAAGAACTGTTTCCTTGAAAATAGCAACGAAGTTGACAGAACTTTAGTCAGACTAAAAAGGAAAATAAATAAAACATAAATAAAATCAGAAGTGAATGAGAAGTTATAAGAGATGCTAAAGAAGTTCAAAAAATCATAAGCAATCATTATGAACTTCTAAATAGCAACTAATTGGATAATTTATAAAAATGGGCAAATTCTTAGAAATATACAATATCTAAATCAGAAAGAAATAGAAAGTTTGAAAAAATCAATAGAGTAAAGAAATAAAAGCAGTAATCAAAAGCATCCTAAAAACCAAAAGCAAGGGACAAAACAGAATAAGCAAAACTTTCAAAGAATTAATATAATCCTCAAACTTTTCTAAAATAATTGAAAAGGAAGGCAAATTTCCAAAGACGCTATGAAATCAATACTATCCTAATACAAAAACTAGACAGCACACCAAAAAAAAAAGAGAAATATATAGACCGGTATCTCTGAAGAACAGAGATGCAGAAATCCTCACAAAAAACTAGCAAACAAATTCAAGAACTCATTCTAAGAATAATACACTACAACCATGTAGAATTTACCTCAGGGATGCAAGAATGGATCAGCATACACAAATCAATAAATGTGACCTCCTACATCAACAAAAGCAAGGACAAAAGTCATAAGATCATCTCAATCAACACAGGAAAATCACTATACAAAAATTAACACATTTTATATTAAAAATCCTCAAAAATAGATACAGATGGAATGTACATCAACATAATAAAACTTATATATGACAAACCCACTGCTACCATCATTACCAACTAGTAAAAACTGAAAGCTTTTCCTCTAAGATCAGGAATAAGGACAAATGTTCACTCACCACTACTATTCAATTTCCTGCTGAAAATTCTAGTCAATACAATTAGAAAAGAAAAGGATTGAAAATGTAACCACAATGGAAAGAAAGGACTAAATTATCACTATTTGTAGATAACATTATAATGCTGCAAAGTAAATAGAGAGATCAGAGAAACATTTCAGAGTCAAAGAGAAGTTAGAAGGAGCTTTATTAGCTGGCAACTGTACGGGGAAACATTCCCAAATCATACAGCCCTCTGTGTACGCAGCTCAGAGTTTATATAGACATACAGAGAGGCGGAGAGAACAAAGGCAGTTAATAATTTCTGACAGGCGTAACCATGGTTTCCACAGGTTTCCATATAGTGAAATATTTTACATTTTTCCATTATCTAAGGTTCCCATTTTTACAACCAGCTCAGTCAGCCAGGCGCCAGGAACGCTCTTCAATCAACCTAGGGTATCCGGGGTTTCACAGAAGCAGAAAGAGCCTTCAACTTAAATTTATTGTCTAGGATGTTTTATGACTAGTGGAGCATCCTGCATCAGAGCACAGTGTTGTAAACTTCACTCAGGACTGAGTTTTGTAAGATAAGGATGTGAACTGAATTTTTTTCAGTTCCCTGTTTCAATAAGAGAGTGAATCCCAAGAACTTCAGAAAAAAAAAAAAGCTTTTTGAAATAAAACACACAGTACAGTAAAGTGTCAGGTTACAAAATGCAAATGATGTAACATCCCTGATCACAGTTTACTCATCTATAACATTGGAATGATAAAGCCTAAATATGGTGCCAGGAGGTTAAGAATGGCATGTTTCCATATCAAGGCATGCATCAGATATCTGACAACTAATAGCAAAAAAAGGAATAAACAGAATCAGTTGCATTTCTATATACAAAAAAACAGAGAAATGAAGAAAAACAAACACATTTATAATTGTGCAAAATATAAATAAAAAAGCATAAATTTTACTAAGACAGCAAAAACCTCTTTATCACCTTTACTAAAGACCTGCAACACTGAAAATTATAAGCATGTTGAAAGAAGTAGAAGACACAAAAATATGTATAAATATATTCTGTGTTCCTGGACTAAAAGAATAAACATCATTATGATAATATTACCGAAAGTAATTCAATCCATTGCAAAATCCCACCACCATTCTTCACAAAAAAGGAACCAAAAAATTTATAAAATTTATATGTTAATAGAAAAAATTCTGAATAGTCAAAATGGCCCTGGGAATAAAGAACAAAAATGGATGTGTCATGTTCTCTGACTTCAAACTATACTGAAAAACTTAATAATCAAATGAGCATGGCATTGGAATAAAAACCAGATACACACATCAATAGAATATAATTGATAGCTCTAAAATAAAGCTACACAAATTAATGATAGTGGATATACAATGAAGCAAGGAAAGTCTCTGGGAAACCCATGATATACAAGCAGACATCCCAGAATTAGACCACTATAGAGACAAAGGAACTGGAACAATGATATCTGCCTACAACTCAGTCCTCTGGCAAAGTGTGAAGGTCATTAATTTTCCAGTACTCCCACTCTGGAAGAACAAATAATGACCAGAAAAATCAGATTTTCCAGTCAAATATTAAGGAAAAATTATTAGGGGAATATATGTAGATGCTGGCAGTTACAATATACTGGAAAAAATATAGAGGGGATATGAAGGTGAACCGGTGATCTCTGCTATACTATACTAACACCACGTCCAAGAAATCTGAGTAAATATAACTGGCTAAGGGAAATGAGAGAATCTTAATCTGAAAAAATGGAAGAAATTGGCATGCCCTAATGGTTCTGGTGGTTGAGACATGAGTATGACCACGTAAAGTTGAAGGACGCTTAAAAAGAGGCAGGGGTGGGGCAGAGAGAAAAGATGAAAACAAACAACTAAATAAAGAGACTTCAACCTCCCTTCAAACTCTCCCTTCCTTCCACTCTGAAAAAAAAAAAATTAGTTTTGAAAAGAAATGCAAAGAGAACATTACATAAATTATTTCTCCACTTTTTCTCTTCTTATCTCCCTGTGTCCATCCTTCCATAGGGCTTAAATGTTCTTGACTGCTTTTCACAGGGTAAAATTATTCAACAAAAATACACGGCCTTCCATATGTGCATGAGTAATAATGTAGCCAAGACACAAAAAAATCTGCAAGAAATGGTGGAGAAAAGGGCAAATAACAACCAACACATTAGTAACAATAGTAATGAGTTAAGGTTGACTCGCAGGGGTCATTGTTAGCCAATTTTGAGTCTTACATTGTGGACAGAAGGAAACATAAAAGCTGTTAAAACAACCATCTGAAATGACTACAAGTCCTTGATACGAATCACCTTCCACAGCTGGAGACAGAGGGACAGAATCAAGTTATGCTAAAGCACCTGCACTTCCTATGGGGCTGAGAGAGGCTAGAATCCATTCCAAATGCCACTGCCTGAGCAACTGCAGAAGGACCTGCTCTGTCCTCTGGGTCCTGAGAAGAGTTCCTGAGAGGCAGCTGCTTCAGACTCACAAGGCCAAACCCCAGCTAAGAAAGGAAAGGATCTCTAAGGAAGCCAGGAGATTCTGGAAGAGACTGAATCCTGATGTTCCTGTACAACCCTACAAACCTCCAAGTCTCATCACACCTCAGGCATCTTCCTTCTAGATAAGCAGGGAAGGCTCTGTCTCCAAAACCAATAACTGACATCTGCTATCAGAGGTCCAGTGAATGGCTTCTGGCATCACAACAACCACACCCTGCATTATTCTAATAGGATCTCCCTTGAACACCTGGTAGGTGGGTTTGGGAAGCGATGAGATTCCCCAGGTCATCCCTTAGAAATTTGGGACTAGCTAAGGTAGTTTTCTACTCTATTGGGAAAACAGGCAGAAGGCATCAGGGTCTCCAGAGAAGTCAGACATAGGGAAAGACAAGAACAAATACAAAACAGTCTTCTGACAATATTCTATTTCTAGAAGTAGTAATTGACCCTCATGGAGCAGGGCAACAGAATTCATGCCCCAGAGGCTCTACTTAAAATCCCTCCACCCTCCAGCAAACACTGAGAATCTTCACCTGGTTTCTGCTCCTTCATTCCCTGATGGTTATTGTAAAGGAGACCCCGCTCCTCTGCAGGAAGATCAGACTCTGTCAGAGAAAATCCAGGTTTGGATTCCCCTCTTGTCCATAGAAGGAGATGATGTAATACTTAGAGGAGAAAGGAAACATGTAAGAGTCGAAAAAACTACTAACCTCTAAATAAGGTCCCCTTTGACTTTGCTTCAGCAGTCTATTATTGAACTAAAAATTCCTAAGCATTATATGTGTCAGGCCCTAGACAAGGCACATTCATGTTATTTCATTCAGAACTGTTTATTTCATTCCTCAACTGTTTAGTGAAGTTGTTATTTTCCAGCTGAGGAAACTGGGAATTATTTTATAGGATTGATTTGACAAGGTTTCTATAGTTAGTAAAGTATGAGCTACAATTCAAAGCTTAGCTCCTTATTTCAAATCTCTTGCCTTCTGCATACCACTTCTCGTAAATGGGAAAAGTATTCTTATTTTCAAGGGCTTTGTAGAAATGGGCTTTGCATAAACTCTGTCCAGACCAAATGAGACAGATGAACGTGCTGTTGTGACAGCACTTCAACAATGCCCCCATACCATAGTCCAGCCTGGACTAGGCTTGACACAAAGTTAAAAATCAGAGAACGTCCTTCTCTCATCCTGTATTATAACCAGGACCCCATTCCAAACTTTCAAGATATAACTGGTGTCCGAGTAATGTCTGTCTTGGTTAATAACTCAGCCCAGGCATCCTGATACATTAACCTGCATTGTCATCATTGTATCAATATCCACAATCCCTCCCCCACAAAATTTTGCTGCTGACTGGGAATCCACTGTCCCTTCGGAAAGTTTCGTCCTTAGCCTTGTGCCAGTGAAAGACAACTGCTGTTCTAATACAGAGGAACAAAGCAATAAAAAGTGAATAACAAGATACGCTTTTGAGAGAAATAGCTTTTTTTCATACCCTGTTAATTTAATGTTGTTAGGTAAAGCATGATATGGCAAGGCACACATAATCCTGGCTCCATGTGTAAGTGACAAACTGTTCCAATGATGCTTTCATCTGAAAATAAATATAACTAAAGTATCACCTCTAGATTGTAAACTCTTGAAATCATGTGTACTTGTGGTATACTTGAAGAAAGAACAAACATTTTATAATGAAATGTGATTTAAAATCATATAATCCTGCTCCCCTTTCATTTGAAAGGAAAATGCTCATAGAGATGAAAGACTCCACTAGAATGACTAAGCAACTCTGTTGTGATACTGAATCTAGAGTTTTCATTCTACTCTCTATCCTACTTCAACATACAGAGTGGGGACCATAATTACTTTAGCATCAGAGAGGAAATCATCTGTAGTGGAACATGTTACACTACCCAGAATATTCAGTTTCCCACTGATTCCTTTGAATGGAATTCCCCTCAAGTCTAGGCCAATACTCTGGTAGCCTCAGGTCTATTAGAGGCAACCTTGCACATCTCATTTCCTAAAATTTAAAAATCAATGAAAGAATAGCATTCTGTGATACATAAAAGTTATGGGTTAAACAAATTCCAGCAGACAAACTTTTTTGAAAACATTCACAAGCATTAATTTAGGTATCATTATAGTTGTGCTCACACGACAACAGCAGAGATGTATAATTGTGACAGAAACTATATGGCCAGCAAGTCCAAAATATTAAGAAAAAGTTGCCAACTCTTGAGGTAGAGCAATAAAATTGTGTCCCTCTCCACTGAAATGCTGGCTTGTGTGTGTGATCCAAAGCCCCAGTCTCACCATTGGGATCAAAAGAGTAGAGGAAATAGTGACAGCCTGCCATCCTTCTACTCACTAAAGCAAAGTTTATATCTGCAGTGTTTGTTAGTA
Source organism: Solenodon paradoxus (assembly GCA_004363575.1). Taxonomy (NCBI): domain Eukaryota; kingdom Metazoa; phylum Chordata; class Mammalia; order Eulipotyphla; family Solenodontidae; genus Solenodon; species Solenodon paradoxus. The sequence goes on along the minus strand of RJWH01009021.1, from coordinate 2,566 downwards.
GAGTATGTTCATGTGTTTTGCACAATATTGTGTGTGTGTGTGTGTGTGTGTGTGTGTGTGTGTGTGTGTAAGAGAGAGAGAGAGAGAGAGAGAGAGAGAGAGAGAGAGAGAGAGAGAGAGAGAGAGAGAGATTAATGAAATCATGAAAACATGACATGATTTTGGAAGTATTAAGATCAAATCAGACCCAGTTTGGTGACTTTCTTTTATTCCTAGTGCATTGGGAAGCTAAGTGATATCTCTGCACAAGGAAAGGGACTAACAGGAATTTCTTTTTTAAAGAGTATTTCTGGCTGTGACACAAATAAAGGCTGTGACGAGGCAAGGTGGATTCAGGAAGTCATTTAAGACAATATCACAGTGGTCCAAAGGAGAAAACATGATGAACTAAAGAGAACAGAATAGACATGAAATTTACTTAGGACCCAAACTAACATAAAAAAAAGTTCTTAAATTAAACATTTAATCCAAGGGGTGACTATTAGATTATGGAGCAGATGCTTACTCCTAAAATGAAATTTCAGGAATAGCATCAAAACAACCCTGATCAAAAACACTTGATCATTAAGTAATAATTGTTTTCCACTGACATAATAAATTTATCTGCCTCTGACCTGGTAAATTTCTGACATGAATCTTCTTAGAATTCATCAAGGACCTTTATACATGGAATTCCATTGTGTCACTCTTTTTATTCATTTGCAATCAGTGGACAAAGAGATTTGAAAACACTCTAAAAGACCAGACTATACTGGAAAATGCCTAAATGTTTAAGGCCCTTCATCATGAGTAAAGCTGGTACAGAGTAATTTTTTTAAATTTTCTATTCTTCTGTTATCTGATTTCAATTCCTTTTGTTGAAAGATAAAGATGCAGTTTCAGAAATGGATTGGGATCCCAGACAAAGTTAGCAAAAAAGAACAAGACATAGGAAATTCATCCTGCAGGTACCAGAACCTAACACATCCCTCCAGCCACCAAGAGCCAAGTGCATCACACCCTATTCCCTGCATCTACATTACAATAATCTGGTAGATTGTGGAGATGTGATTGGCCCCTGCATCCCTCAGACCACAGGAATCAGGGAATCTGAACTTTAAATGACCCAGAAAGGGTTTTATAAGACTATGTGTCATAATAATTACTCCTCCAGTCTCCTACTGCCAAACAAAGCTGTAGTTCTCTTATAGTACAGCACACATCCTACCTGGATGCCAATTTTTGCTCTTGGTTCTCAAGGCTTTACAGAATTTGAATATTCCAATATTCAATATTCAATAAGAAACTATTAGACTTCCAGGATTTCCCTGCCTGATTTCAAAAACCAAAATATTGATTTAACAGCGAAGAAGGGGTGGGGGCACAGAATTTCTTTCTTACCCTAATACATTTATTTACAGACGTTTCTGATGTTGAAATCTTAATGCATGATAGTTTTTAAAAAGTAAGGAAAATAATTTAGAAAAAAAAAAAAAAAGAAAATCATTATGCAGATACTTGCCCTTTGAAAATCACTATTTTTTATGCCCCCAAGAACTCTTTGGGGGATGGAGCAAAGTTTTACTTTTCTATCTCCAACAAAGTCACTGCTATATAAAATGTCAGGTTCTCATTAATCTCCATAGATTATATAATTAGAATACAATTATATACATACAAACACACATACACATATACACACACATGTATGATTAGAGACTTGGAAAATTCATATTTCCTTTCCAGTAAGAACAGATCTGTTTCACCTGTTTAACATGACTCCTTAATAATTCTTTCACCCTGGTCTACCTGTTGCGGATGGCTAAATTTGTTATTTTCACACAACAAAAACTAAAGCTCATTTTCTCTAGCTTGAGTTTTACATGTGAAATTGTCAAATTATTATATTAATCATTCTGAAATAAGTCTAGTTTCAAAAGTCATATTGAAGGAGGAATTCCTAAAGTTCTATGAGTTCACTTTACATAGTTACATAGTTTGACTCAATTTCTACTGCAATTGAAAAGATGTCACCTTTTCTAAAAATGGAAGAAATTCCATTTTCTTGAGGATGTTTTATTAAGTGTAAAGCTAATATACTATTCACACACCTTGACAACACTATCAAAAACATCGATTCTGACTAAACGTTTTCTTCAGTCCACAGTGAAAATGTGAATGGGAATAAGGAAGTACCCTAAGTCAACATTTCAGTTCGAAAGAAAAAGATCAACAATTGACAGAAATATCTTTATTTTCATTCCCAAGATGGTTTGAATATAAATAAATAGGTCCCAATACATCTATATATCTCTTTCAATATTTGATGATCTTTTCACAGCTCACAGACACATGAAAGTCTCCAGCAACACCTCCAGCACCATCACTGGCTTCATCCTCCTGGGCTTCCCCTGCCCCCCAGAGGGACAGATCCTCCTCTTCCTGCTCTTCTCTACTGTCTACCTCCTGACCCTCATGGGCAATGGTTCTATCGTCTGCGCTGTGCGCTGGGACCAGAGACTCCACACACCCATGTACATCCTGCTCGCCAACTTCTCCTTCCTGGAGATCTGGTATGTCACCTCCA